>VUQS01033543.1:15584-26960 GCA_015108495.1 Heterochromis multidens
TACAATAATACAGAAAAACTCCAAGAATCAGATAATCCCCTATGAGCAAAAACTTGGCGACAGTGTTAAAATCACCATCCTGCAGTAACTATATCACTATTTGTGGAGGAACCTCTGAATTTCTGTTTCAGATCCATGAGGCCCTGACTGGACTATGAATGCAAGTAGTTAATATGAATTTCTGTGCATGTAGATGGCAACAGATTTCCAATTTTGGCCAATTTATCCCAGTGAATTGCCATATTATCACAAACAGATTGCATGCAATAGCCAGCTTAACCCCATTTAACAGCAGACTGAGCAGACTCATTGCCGTCTTGATGCACCAAAGTCTCTTTGAAGATGGCAACTGACTGCAAGTGGTCGCAGACCTGGTTCCCATCTTCAAATCAACCAGTCCAAAGGCAACGAGACTGCAAGTTCATTGCACACAGTTTTAGCAGTGTCACAGTCTCCAACCAATGATTTCTCTAGAGTGACTGTAGCATTACACCTGACTGATGACACACCTTTCACAAGTATTTTTTAAATCAGTAAAAAAAAAAACCTAATTTGAAATGTTTGATTTTCTTTGTGCTACTGTGCTGTTACCTGTGATCGTCCAGATATGGGTGTGTCATTGTCCATACGGATCCAGCCACTCATGCCATCTCTGAAGACAGTTACTGTGTGCCACTGACCAAGAACAATGTGGCTCTCACTGACAATCTGAGCTGCTCCTGTACCACAGTTAAACCTAGAGAGACAAAAATCCAACAGGTAAGCATTATATCTACAGACAGGGAAAAATCACCTCGCTCCTCATCCTATCTCTAAAGCTTATGCACCTTATAGTGCATCTTTAACATATTTATTTCTTTTTTCAAACAGTATATGATAGTTAACATTATTCTGACATTAGGCTTTCTTGGTGGCATACAGTATAATTTCTCAGCCGAATCTTGAAAAACTTAAACCCATAAATGATACACTCTGTGAGCCATTCCTCACCTGTAATGAAGCTTCCCCCGAACCAAAGCCAAAGAAGTAAAGTCTCCACGGCCATGTTCATTCTCTCCACAATAGAGCAGCAAACCATCCTCAGAGTCTGCCTGCACCAAACAGAAATTGTCTGAAATCTATTGGTTGAAAGAAAAAAAGTTGTGGGAAAACATGAAACTTAATGTCTTACCTTGAACTCCAAAGTAATCTGAAAGGTCTGATAAGAGTTTTTTAAGGGTTCAAAGGTCATATGAGAGTAGCCGTGGAATCTGGGAAACTTCACTGATACCACTGAAGGAGAACAAATGAAAAAAATCACAAATGAGTAGTAACAGCACCTGTGGGTTGGAAGTGGGAAGTGCCCCTTCTTGCTACCTTGACAAAATAGCTACTATACTATTAGAGCACAGCTGACATAAAAATTTTTTAAAAAAGGCATGAATTCAGAAATCCTTCTTACCCTCAGAGCATGTGTTCCCTCTTCGTCCGAGGTTGCAGTGGCAGCGCGAACCCCCACTTTCGTAATCAGTGAGACAGAAGCTGTCAGGCGGACACACAGTATCATCACAGCTCAGGTCGTACACACGAGTTGCCTCACCTCTCCAGGGGGACATGGATGTGGTAGTAGTGGTGGTGGACAAAGGGATGCTTCGGTGGATCCAAAGAGAAAGAAAGATAAGGAACTTAGAGTAATCTGTTGCTAGTTATAACCTAAGAGGCAATTTTGTAATGTATTTACTCAATTATCAGTTATGTCTTCTAAAGGTGCCAAAAAGCAAAATGTTCACCCAAACTCAACAGAACAGTAGCCAAGCCACCTTATATTGATGCAGATAATGACACACAGTACATCACAACCAGACAGACATGTGACATTTCACTGCTACATCTGCCATCTTTATCAAATAATTAAGTATAAGAGCTCAAAAAAGACATGTTCTAGGTAGCTTTTAAGGGCGAAAAAGCAGAAAGCCAGGAGAGATGGAAATATATTAATCACAGTCCAAGAAGAACAGCAGTAAGCATAAGAATAAGAGCAGTAGGAGATTTTTTTTTTCTTTCCACGAGCAAGCATCTATAAATGGTCAATTTTGCCTTCAAAGAGCTTTGAAATCTTATCAATAAAAAATAAATTCCTTTACTGAAAATATATTAAGTTAAATAATCATCTAAAAAAGGCATTTTTAAGATAAATCTTACCTGGTAGGGGTAAGTGGAGCCGTAGTTTTGGTGTCAAGAGTGCTACTGGGCTGTGAAGTGACTGAGAAAACCAGATCTGTAAATTCTGAAAAGATGGATGAGGTGGTGGTGGAAACTGGTGTGGCGGTAATGTTAGAAGGAGCGATGGTGTTCATACGGTAAACAACATTTCGACCAGATGGGGGACCAGAGTGTGAACGGAGTTGGGACTTCTTGTTGTCCTGACTTATACCTGGAAATGGCTTCAACTAGGAAACAAAAGAGAGAATTTCAGAAAAAAGATGAAGAGAGTAATATTTAAACATAAAATAGCGTTTAGCTCAGGACTGTAAAAACACACCTCTTCTATAAAGATATCATAATCAGAGTCATCAATGTCAAATCCATCTTCATCTTTGATCCCAGGATCTGTGATATAACTCCCGTAATCACCGCTGCCAACATCTGATGCACCTGTTTCAAATATCAGAGAAGAAGATGATGACAACAGCACAACAAAGAGAGCAACTTGGTAAAACACAAGTCATGAGTTTCATGCAGTGAATGCAGGTCAGAGAATCACATGGTTGGAAAAGATGAAGATATGGGAGTGATATCGCAAATACACAGTAAAGTTCAACTTTGCCTAATATTTATTTTGGTACATCAGAAAATTAGAATATTGTAGAAAAGTTCAATATTTTCCCTCCATTATTTAGGAAAGTGAAAATGTTATATATTCTAGACTCATTACATGAAAACTACACTGTTTCAAGCATTTTTCTGTTTTAATTTTGATAATTATTCAACCATCCATCTATCCATCCATCCATCCATCCATCCACATTTCAAATTATTAGAATATTTCTTTTCTATTTTGAGTAAATTACAAATTCAAACTGTATAAATACCGTGCATCTCTTGGTCTAGTTCAGTACATGCAAACACAATCATGGAGAAGACTGCTGACTTGACAGATGTCCAGATGACAATTATGGACACCCTCTGTAAGGAGGGTTACAAAATATAATATGATGTAAAGAAACATCTAATAATTTGAGATACTAGATTTCTGATTTTTATGAGATATAAGCCATCAATCATCAAAATTAAAACCAAAAAAGGCTTAAAACTTTTCACTTTATGTGTAATGAATATGGAATATATGAAAGTTTACCTTTTTGAATTAAATTACAAAGAAAATAACTTTTTTCACCATCAAACCCCAGGCCATTTCCTGCGTGTCATTCCCCCCACTCTCTGTCCCTCCTTTACTGCTCTACTGTCCTGTCATAAAAATAATAAAGTCCAAAAATAAATATATATATTTGCGGTATCTTCACCATGTATGACAGTGATATTACAGTTAGATGGTGGTAACAGTAAATAAGACCAAAACAACAATAGTGGGTTCACTGCAGAAGTAAGTCTGTTATGACTGTGACAAATGCTCATGGAGTGGCAAATGTGATCACACTTCTATGAGTATGATGATGATAATGGTGATGACAGTAATCCAGCTGCTGCTAGCTCAGTAAGTCTACCTGTTAGCCTGTACCGAGGCTGCTGCACCACATACTGAAAAGTGTCTCCTTGATTCAGAACTCTGCCATAGGAAGCTCACAATGTGCAAACACAAACCCAGACAGTGAATACCCTGATTCCGATATAAAACTTAGGAATTGATACAAATGATATTTTTTCAGTAGTTGCATAATTGAATTCACAATAGCAATAGGACATTTTAACTAATTAAGGAGGAATATAAAAATAATGACTTTTAAGGTAAAAAATACACATTTTTATATTTGTATAGTCAGAGTCACAGAGATAGAATGGAAAAGCAAACAAAAAAATATGCGCATGTTCAACATAATACATGCTCTCCCATCCCTCTTACCCTGAGAAAGCTTAATCTTAGCTTACATAACCACCGCCCCCTCCCTCTTGTCTTCTTGCTCTTCTGCTCCCCATTCATCTTAACTGTGTAAATGTACCAAATGCTGGAATCTAAGGGATAAAAACATAAACCCTCGTGTATTGTTGTGGAGTGATTCTGGACAACCTAATCATATTAAAAAGAAAAAAAATAATTTATCTAATATATAATTTAAAAAAACAAACCAAAAAAACCAAAACAAAAACAAAACTTGACTTTCAAGTCTGAAACTGTGCCAAGATTTAAACTGTGATTAGCACAGCCTAATGACATTAAGTCCATTGAATAGTAAGTACTGGCATAAAGGCAGGGGGGATGTCCAAAAAAACCCTCATCAAACTAATCTGTTGTTGTGTAACAGTCCCCCTCAAACCATACCACCCTGTTTCTAACCACTCTGACCACACACAAACAAGAACTGTTGCAGAAAGAGCGGCAAGAAAAGTATGTCAGTCAGTCAAGCCCACGCCTGCTGTTCACTGAAGCAGCGGTGCATTGTATGCATGTGTGTGTGCATCCATTAGGAGTGTGCATGGGCAGAGAAGGGGTCTGGCATCCCATCCTTAATCCTGTCTGATGAGACTCGGACGTAACCCGCTTTTATCCCCTGCTGAGAAACCACGCTTCTCTAGACCTGCAATTTCTGTCAGTCTGTCTCTCTAAATCGCTCACTGTTTCGTGTTTCATGTAACTTTCCTTCACACCATTCTTAACAATGTCTTTTTAACTTAATCTATCTCCCTGTCTGCCATTCCTGTGCTGTCTCGCTGTCTCTGAGCAGTCTGAGCAAGCTGACAGCGAACATAGCGTGTGAAGCAGTGTCGCCTGCAGGTCACAGATCAGAAACCTGGATAATGTGATTGTGTTTACATGGCTGTTTAATTTTAGTAGTTATAGATGTAATTCTAAAGCCTGACATGCACTATAGCTCACACTCACACAAACAAGCATAACACTATGCCCATTAAACTTTAGGTGACTTCATCCTTGATCCATTTGACATTATTATTGCACATATTTGTTTGTGTGTGTCTAGCACATACACACCTGTATGAATGTGTGTGTGTTTTAATATCAATCAGCCCCCTCCATCCCCCAACCAACCCTATCTTGCCCCCAGCAGGAGGCTACATCAAAAATAATAATGTAAATGACTCTGTTGCACTGTATCTCCATTATCCAAGGCTTTGGTCACAAAAAACCCACTGACACACTGCCGGGTGTTGTCCTACATTCAAACTGCACACTGTGTTTCAATGCCAAAAACCTACCTTTGAATATAATAACAATTAACTGAGTTTAATCATTTTTACTTAGCATGAACTTCACAATAATTTGTGGAGATTTTAGCCTCCAAAAAAAGAGCTACAAACAAAAAAGCAACATTTTTAAAATGTTTAGAAAATATTTGTGAATATAACATATTGTGGAATTTCATGTGATAAAAAATGATTGTGATTAAAAAAAGACATGGCCAGTTTCATTCAGACCAGTATACTCACATATTGTTGGTGGGAAAGATAAAATATGTTAATGCGATATACGAGTCATTTATTATGTTTTATATGACTTACTATTGCTGCACACTGCTGTAGCGAATTTCACTGCCTCCACAGCAACACTGGGGTGTTTTGTAAATGTTATATTGTGAGGATTAGTTTGCTGATGCAATAATATGCATAGTCTGCTTTGTTTAGTGTGGGTGTATTGTTTAAACTAAACTGAAAAACAGTTTGTTTCAAAATGTGGTTAAAACCAGAGTAACAAAGGAGCTTGGACTGAGCTTTCTTGACCGTCATGAATTAGAACTCTGGCTCAGATATCAACATTTGGTCTTACCGAGTGTTCGCACTGGGTTGTTGATAGGACTGGGTGGGCTAACTCCATGCTTGTTGACCGCCCTGACAACAAACTGGTACTCTGTTTCTGGTAGTAACCCTTTCAGAACCATGGAGTTAGTCTCAATAGGCTCACGAATATATGTCCACTCTGTGTCCATTTCTGGCCTGAGAAAAGAAAAGACAATATAGGCATTTGGATATAAGCATAAGAAGATGAATTTGATATTCATTTCACATTTCATAGTTTAGAAGACATAAATTATCTTTTTTTCCTCTGTTTTTTTGCCTTTTAGAAAAGAGATCATTATACTCAAAATCTTTCCAAAGTAATTGTTTTTAGAATGACGGTATGTTTTTGTGAGGTATCGAAATTGTGATGTAATCTTCCACTTGATTGTGTTGCTGCTACTGTTCTGTCTCCCTGAAAAAAATAATCTATAAGCAGCGGCACGGAGTACAGTTGCAAGATTGGATCTGAATAATTAAAGCTGTAAAACGCATTATCAAAGAATAAAAAAAAAGAGCAACTGATTGAGATTTTTTTCTCTTATTGTTCTTGTTGTCACAGTACTATTTTGGAGGCCCTTAAAGAACATTTTTGATTATTGTAAAAGTATAAATAAAGTCCAGAACTTTTCCTTAATCTCCAACTTCCCTTCTTTGCCTGATTCAGGCAGCCTGGGGCCATAACTCTCTCTTGAACAGAGACATCTTCAACAGCAGGCAACGCCTCTCTTTAGTGAGGCCTCTTTTGATGTAAGAGGGAAAAAAGATTTGCTTCTGAGATGGTCCTTCTGTGTTGAAAATCCCCCCACATGCAAAAACAGACACTTATTCTTGTCTACTGGCTCACAGTAAGTGTTTTTCAGCTCATCCCTCTCTCTTTGCTCATTCGCAGGGTGTTGATTCTGCACCATGAAGGGCAACACTGCGGTGTTTTTTTAAAGCTTGTTTCTTTTTATAGCTTTTACACTCTTGTTTCTTTTATGACTTCCTTTTAAACATTTCTTTTAAATGCCATCTGATATTTCTTTTTTAAAAATATCTGGCAAATCATCAGACAACTCCAGGAAAATTATTTCTGACCTCAACTTTTTTGGAAGAACACTTGTCTAGACATGGGAGGTTCTTTATCTGAGTGTCTTTGTGTGTGTGTGTGTGTGTGTGTGTGTGTGTGTGTGTGTGTGTGCGCGCGCGCGCAGCTGAACATTACTAAACAAAGAATGAAATTCATTCTTTCACATGTCACAACTGACCCTTATGTCAAAACACAAAAGCTTACACTGAACAGACAGGAAAAGCCTCATGAAAGTCACTGTGAAAGAGAGCTATGTATGCCCTGTTTAGTTATTTGACTCTGAGTAGGTGCAGATCTCTACATCCCTTAACATAGACCAACTGAAGTGATTTCTTTTATTATATTGCATTATTAGTGCTTTGTTTGCTTTCAAATCTGTTCTGATTAGTAATGTATATTATTGATCTATTATTGGATTATTAGAAATGAATAACATCCAATAATGAAAAGACAATACAATATTATACAATATATATTACAATATTATAACTCCTATTATTATAGCTTTAACAGTGAAAAAGTCCTGTTTTAAACATATACAGATGTTGTCCTATGTTCAGTGTCTGCTTTTTCCTTTTCAAGAGACTCAGAAGATTCTTACAATGTAGCAAGGGCTGAGGAGTTGATCAACTTCAGGAACCAAAACATAAAAACTGAAAGCTGGGGAAACCACTGTCCTAAAAAATAACAAGCAAGAAAATTTGATTTTACTGAGAGCTACTTCGGGTTGCTTGGCAACTTCGTAGTGGTAGACCCTTCCAAAGTCAAGTTAAAGTATCTGGCTGAAATATAGCTTGAGTAAATCTACAATCAGAAGTTGGTGTTTTTACATTTCAGCCCATATAAGGATAAAACAAACAAGAAATAATGAGAGGTGCTGGTAGGTATATATAAGTTGATATAGCTGATATGAAGTAAAAGCATACAGCTCTGAAGCAAAGAAAGCTCCTGGCTAAATGTTAGATATCAACGCAACAGGGTTTGTCATTGCTGGTGTACCTGAAAAGCAAATACAGAGCCCATCTTAGGCTTGGAGATAATTTTCCCCTCTTAGATTTCATGGGTACAAACTGAAACAACTCAACCTAATGCAGGCTCAACCATTTTAGTGGGTTACGCATTCTACACTATATTTACATCGGTATATCTGATCTTTAAATCACCAATCATGTCTTTATGCACTCCTACATTTTGTCTGTTTGGGAAGCAAAATTGGTCAGAAAATATTTTTATCCTGAAAAGGTTAACAATCACTGTTTTGGAAGATTTTCAATCTTTGTTCTGCACTAAGCTAATAACCTGGCAGTTATAGTTTCATATTTGGTTTATAGCCATGAAAGTCTGATTGATCAATCTAATTCCTAACAAAATGAAAAATAAAAATATTCATAGCATTATTTCAGTTGCTGCAATGTTACATCAGAAAAGTCAAAATCTCTTGCACATGGTTTTGACAAATTTGTTGCAAATGAGTAATTTTTGGTCTCTCTAGAAACCTTGATTTTTTTTTTTTCTTTTACTGAAATTTGGGCTTGATAACAACCAAAAATTCAAAAACACTAATAAGAGACCCACAGTTCTCTGAACTATCTTCTTCTTCCAGTTTTGTTCAAATATAGAGTTGTAAATACCAGTTACCCTTTCCATTTTTCAAACAAAACCAGTGCAGATCAAGGCTTTTCATTTAGGCCTGTTCTTTTCCTCCATGACAATGACACTTGGTCTTAACCTATTAAATTATATGAGCTGTTTTGTTAGTGTTTGCATTAAATCTTTTACACCAATTCTCAAAGAAAAGACATTCTGGTGCTGAAGTTGACCACAAAATTACTGATCCTAAAGTTGGAACTACCGATGGTAATGGAAGGCTATCGCAGAGTCTTTTCATCATTATTTTCTTCTGCTACATGATGTAATGCTATGTAATGTTCAGCTCTCAAACCTGTCAAAACATGGGCTGGTTCTCAAAAGGCACCACACTAGAACTGGCTCCAAACCAGCACTAGTATTGCATCAATGGAAAAGAGGTGCCTGATGTTTGTGCTATTGTGTGTGTCTCTCTAAATGTGTGTCTGTGTATTAACATCAATTCGGCAATGATGAGATCTCGAGAAATCAGTCAGTTATGACTGACCTGATGTAAGCCACCAGGAAATGAAGAACAGGTGTGCTTCCATCGCTCTCTCCTTGCTGCCACGATAGTGCCAGCTCTGTGTCAGATACAGCCATGACAGTGGGCTGAGAGGGGGGCGAAGGGGGCATGCACATTTCTAATGGCAGGCAAAAGAAACAGTAATCAGTGGCTGATGTAAACACTACTACTGTAAAAATAAAATGACTGTAAAATGGTCTCCGTCTACTCACATATTCTTACCCTGTGAAGCAGTGCTGATGTCTCTGGGCATGCTGGGTCTACCCTCCCCTGCCCAGCCATATGCTCCAACACTGACTCTGTATTTAGTGTTCACCTTCAGGTTACTAATGTCCACGTCCTAGAAGGTGAATGCAGAAAAGAGATAAAGATAGACACAGGAAAAGAAGCAGGGCAAAGATGGTTAGAGGGAGAGAGGGATAAAGAAGAAGAAAAGAAAGCAGGGGTGACATTATGAATTAGGGATTTTCTCAGCATCAGTGTGGAAATAATTTCAAGTCCACAAATAAATGTCAGTCGTGACAATAAAGCAGTAGTAGCGTCTAATTTTGTAGAGAAAGGGGATAGTGGTGACTAGGATGATACTTACAAAGCTTGCTTGTCCGTCAAATTGCCCCTTTGAAAAACAAAAAGCCGAGGTTTACATTAAAAAGTGTGCTCAGTGTTGTACCTTTAATAACAAGTTCAAACTGCAACATCCATTCAGGTTTTCTCTAAGCAAATATAACAGTGTCTACAAGTGACTGACAAAAATGCAACACTTATTACAGTTGAACATATCTTTGAATACTAACAGTGGTCAGCATGTCCAAACTGAGCGGGACCTCCATTATGGACGCAGTCCCTACTGTACGGCCATTCTTCATCTCGGTGTAGAAAACCTGGACAACACAAACATTCATAAATTGCAATGAGTTTGTAGTTTCTTTTGTTTTTGCTTTTCCATTTTTAAGACATAGGCAGTGTAAAAAGAGGGCTCACTAGAAAGAAATGCTATGAGGAAACAAGACTGTTTGTAAACTTTCAAAACAATTGGCCATCCCACATGTTTCTGGGGTAGCTCAGTAGCTGACTAATCCTCTTAGTGCAGACATATGGTCAAAAGCAGGGCACACGCAGTCATACTGATACACAAATTGTTAATAGGCGACTCAAAACAAACACAGGGGGAGGAAGGAAGGAAGGAAGGAAGGATTTGGGTTCTCTTATGGTATATCACATTCAAAAAGAGGACAAACAAAAAGTATGACTCTTGCTACACAAAAATCTTTATTTGTCTGTTTAATTGTTTATTTGTTCACGACCTTCTCCTACATGATCAGGAGTTGAGCAACAAAACTTGCCACACAGGTACATCTTAGTCCCCTGAGGGTTCTTATCTATATCAGATATTATGATGTTATCATGTTGCCTATTAACCATCTACCAATGGGCTAAAATGGCAGATTTGTATTATTTATGCACCTATAATGTCTTATAAAAGCATTATATCATTTTAATTTCATAACCTTAATATTTAATTTAGATCCACAAAACTTGAATATTACAGTCCTGATCAAAAGTTTAAGACCACTTGAAAAATGGCAAAAAATCATATGTTTTGCATGGTTGGATCGTAACAAGGTTCCAAGTAGAGCTTCAACATGCAACAAGAAGAAATGGGAGTGAGACAAAACATTTTTTTGAGCATGCAATTTATTGAAAACAACGCTTAAACTGAAACAGGCTGTTTCACAGCTGATCAAAAGTTTAGGACCACACCTCCAAAAAAATCCGTAAACCCCCCCAAAACAGAAATCAAAGTTCCAGACATGAACTCAGTAATGAGTAGCTCCACCGTTATTGGTGATCACTTCAAAAATTCGTTGCGGCATGCTTGATGCAAGCATTTCCATGAGGTGTGTGGGAACATTTCCAAGTGGTGAAGACGGCCGCACCAAGGGCATCTACTGTCTGGAACTGTTGTCCATTTTTGTAAACTTCCCTTGCCATCCATCCCCAAAGGTTCTCAATTGGATTTAGATCAGGGGAACACGCAGGATGGTCCAAAAGAGTGATGTTATTCTCCTGGAAGAAGTCCCTTGTCCTGCGGGCATTGTGTACTGTAGCGTTGTCCTGTTGAAAAACCCAGTCGTTACCACACAGACGAGGGCCCTCAGTCATGAGGGATGCTCTCTGCAACATCTGGACATAGCCAGCGGCCGTT
>VUQS01033547.1:0-16751 GCA_015108495.1 Heterochromis multidens
GCTGTTAAGTCTCAGAAACTTGTCCTCTGATTCAGTTGTGGCTTTGGGTCTGCCAGACCTCTTCCTGTCAGAGTTTGCCCCAGTTTCTGAGTGCCTTTTGATGGTGAAGGAAACTGTACTCACTGACACCTTGACTTTCTTTGCAATTTCTCTGTAGGAAAGACCTACATTTTTAAGTGTTATGATGGTCTGTCTCTCTTCCATTGTTAATTGCCTTTTTTGTAGCAACACACTACTTTCTGTAGTATAATACTGTTCAACTGATGCTCACGAGGGTATGGTACCACAGTGTGTTCCAACACTGCTTTTATGCAGACAGAGGGGGTTGTAAGTAATCCAGAAAAGTTGGAACACCTGTAGGAATTAGTAGCACCAGCTTTCAAGGCTTGATCAACCTCCATTGCTGCAGAACAGCTTAAAATTGTTGACCCATTTTGTGTTCCCTGAAAAAGGCCTTTTTTTTTAAATTCTGAAATGTACATTATTTTTCAGTTTTGGGTAACCTTACCTTTTTTTTAACCTCTGGCAGTTCACCACATACCTTTGTACCATTTCAAGCTATTCATTGGACTTGAATGACTTGAATTGCAATAAATAACTGGAAAAATTGGGGTGTTCTAAAACTTTTGACCGGTAGTGTACATTCAATGAGGGAGATAAATGGAAAAAAGCACATCTATCCATAAAGAAATCAGAAGCAAGGCTAAAGATGTATTTTTTAAGTTTAGGATTAAAGATTTCAACACTTTCAGTTGCTCTCGTCCTCCGGAAAACTGAAGCATAAAAGCTAAACGCTGTCTCCCCAAAGGTTTTTGTCCTGTGCTTTCCTATGCTTTCCTGCTTTTCCAATGATGAATGTGAGACTGAAATAATACAGAATTTGCTTCCTTGTATCAATAATGGATATTCAACATTTTTACCCATTGATGGGTTAAGAGGAAATCTAAATAATTCTGAGAATTTTCTGAAGAATATGATGAAAAGACCGATGAAGGCCATGTAGCTGAAAAGGTTTACATAGTGTAGTGGATAAAAGATGTTTTCATTTTGGTGGGGCATGTCTCAATTTAAAACACACCAAGCTAGTTTGTACCACACTGTAAAAGTCAATTCTGTTCAGGGAATGTGTAAAACACAGACTGAAATGCACAATTATTAACCTTCAGTTGTCACTGTCCACTATTTTGGGATTGTTTTTTCTGTAATATCCACACCACATCCTCTTACACAAGCAAATATTCTCAATTGGCCGTTGAATTATCGAGGCAGGAAACCGACTTTTGGTTTATCCTGAGGTCAGGTGGGCACCGAGATCAACAACCCTCCAAATTTTATAGGCCAGACTGCTGCTTGGAACACAAAAGAGATTGGCTGGTGGGCTGCCAAGTCTTCTGGGAGAGTAAGCAAATGCAACAACACAAAAACAGTAGCAGCATTTGGCTGGTGGCAGGTGTTAATTTCCAAGCCTAGTTGCTTTCATAATATGCGGCCAATATTAAATGGTATTTAACACTCTGTCAAAGAATATTTCTGTTAAGCTTAATCAGTGTGAATTAATTTTGCTTTAAACCATGTTCAAGCAATTAATCACAACCAATAATTAATTATAGGTAGTTCTAATGTGGTTACTGTGGTCTACAGTGAAAATAACATTAGGCTGTATTTTATTTAGTTTAGCTTCTGTTCTGTTTTTTAGTGCTGTACTCTTTGCAAACCACAATGCTCACTTTATCTTTCAATTGAATACAATGTGGTCTACCGCTCAGCATGCGTTAGATGTTGCTCAGCATCAAAAGCAATACTATCATGTTACAGAGTGCAGAGCTCTGCAGGGATTTCATTACCTGTTTTGGTAATGACAGCGGTGTTCTTGCTGATGCCAGGCTCATCGCTGAGGCCACAGATGTTTTCGCTGAACACTCGAAAGGAATACTTGTTCCCCATGACCAGGTCAGACACAGTGCAGCTGGGCCTGCGGTTGTGCTCATAGACCGTGAACCACTCCTGATGTGAGAGAGAGACGGAGAGGTTCAAAGAGGCTTATAGTTGATGTGGAGCTCTATAAGCTGAAGAATCTCCAGTGCCCAACATTCAAGTTCTTCTAGTCCACCTTCCGGCCGATTCATTCGACATAATGACCATGGTAGTATAGCAAGGATTTGCAGCTATCAGACAAATCTTCAAGCAAACATGTCTAGAAGTATGGCTGCAAAAAGAATAATAGAAGCAATAGAACAATAGTTTACTTAACACGAGTAAAAGTCAATCTTTCTACTCCAAAAGAAACATCTATGTGAGTCATGAAACATAAAAATGAATCAGTACTTCACCGTAATGTATGTGACAAATTCAGAGCTGCGTTAATCATTCAGGAATGGTTGATGAGACAGTTTTATTGCGTACCACCAATAATCAGGAGCAATGAGGTACAGATACACCATCTCTGATATTCCACGTGTAACTCCTCACTCCACCACAGAGAAAACAAATATCGCCGTTTAAGCTGATATAGCAAACATGTTGGCGTACAGCCTGTGTACACTTTTATCTTATTATCTTATTAATTTGGCGCTATAATTTATAGTCAGCTGATGAATCAGTGTCCCTACCAAGTCTTAACATGAGGTAAAAACAAGCTGAAATGAACAACACATGACGTGTTACATTGTGTCATTATTTATTTAACAATAAGAAAGACAAAATGCAGAAAGCAGTGTGTGAAAAACTGAGTACACCCCATGATTCAGTAGCTTGTACAATAACCTTTAGCAGCAATAACTTGAAGTAATTATTTTCTGTATAAATTTATCAATCTTTCATATTGCTGAGGAGACATTTTGGTTCCTTCTTCTTTACACCATTGCTTCAGTTCATTGAGGTTTGTGGGCATTCGTTTATGCACAGCTCTCTGAAGGTCCCACCACAGCATTTCAGTCAGGTTTAGGTCTGGACTTTGACTGGACCTTTGCAGCACCTTGATTATTTTCTTTTTCAGCCATTCTGTTGTAGATTTGTTGCTGTTCTTGTGCTTGGGATCATCATCCTGCTGCATGACCCAGTTTGGGCCAAGCTTTAGCTGTTGGACAGATGATCTCACATTTTACTCTAGAATACTTTGGTATACAGGGGAGTTCATGGTCGACTCAAAGACTGCAAGGTGCCCAGGTCATGTGGCTGCAAAACAAGCTTAAATCATCAGCCCTCTACCACTGTGTGGACAGTTGGTATGAGGTGTTTGTGCTGATATGCTGTCTTTAGTTTTTTGGTTTGCTCACATGCAACTTTGCAAACCTAAACCATGCTGCCACGTTCTTTTTAGGAAAAAAGGGGCACCTGGAAACACTTCTAAACATGCCATATCATTCAATGTTTTTTTTAAATTTGGCTGTCATTAACTTTAACATTTAATATGCTAGCTGAGGCCTGTAGAGTCTGAGATGCAGTTTTTGTTTTTTTTGCAGTTTCTCTGAGCATTGTACAGTCTGACCATGGGGTGATTTTGCTGGGATGTCTGCTGCATTGTGTTAACACACACCTGAATGCTCCAGACCAGCAAACTGTCAAACGCTTGCTTTTATAGAGGTGTTCACACTTGCTGATGATCAGTAAATTAAGTGAATTTAATTAGCAGCACCTAGCTACTACTTACCCTCCTACTTCCTATGGTTTTTCCAGTTTTTCGGGACACTGCTTCTGCACTTTGGCTTAGTTTTTGTTAAATAAATAATGACACGGTGTAATATGTCATGTGTTGTAGAAGGTTGCATTTACCTAATTTTAAGACCTTCTAAGGACCACATTATTTTTATTATGTCCTGATATGTAAAACCTTAGAATTGACAGAGGGTGTACTTTCCTTTTACCATGACTGTAGTGTAAAGTGGGTTTTTAGAGATTTACTGCTTAAAGCAACAGCCAAAAATTACTTTTATGAAAATGTTCAAAAAAGTTTTAGACTGGAGAGTGACAACAATGGGCTGAAAATGATTTAAATAACTTATTACCTTATTTAGCAGTTTCCCTGCTGAATAGGGGCAATAACTTTTCTCTTGAAACTTGAAACTCTTTCCTTGAAACTTGGATTAGTTTGACATGGAAGTTGATAAGTGATGTAAAATTATCATCAGCTCTGGAAGTGATCCAGAAGTGCACACAGAGGTGACACTAAAGGGGAGATAGGCCAAATTTAAATCAGGTGTAATTTTTTTTTGCATTTTAGGGTTTTTCTATTTTCAATTTTTTTTCTGATGATCAGACACCCAACTCCATGAGAGGGTGTGTGATCGTCCCAAATTTATTCTGCAGCAACAAGACTGCTACAGATTGGATGGTCCCAAAGGAGCACTGATCTTCATGGAGTCTGCCTGGCTGTTTAACATTTAGCAAACCACAATATAAAGAAAATGTCAGGAACAAATAATTAAATGTAATCCCAGTGACATTAAAAACAAAGCACTGAAGAGTTTTAATCAACTTGTACTTGGATGCATAACTTAACAGACACTGTTGCTTCAGAGTTGCATGCCTCCAGCGCTGTTATTAGCGAATTACCTTGCTTGACAAAGCCTCTCAGAATTACCTGTACACTCCTCCACGCATACCTTAGTCTTCATGTCAGCCTTCTGAATGGTGTAGCCAATAATCTCACAGTTGCCGTCATCTTTAGGCGGCTTCCACTCCAGCGCAGCATTGAAGCCCCAGATATCTGTGACATGCACAGCGATGGGAGGACCAGGCTTTTCTGGTGGGATTTTGAAAAAAGGAACAGTCGAGATACAGGTGGAGGATTTTGTGTGAAACTATGAACAAGACAGATTCATTAGACTGCATAGCTCAAGTGTGGTGAAAAAGTGTTCTACACATGCATAGCTGGCTGAGATAACTCTCTTCTTTGCCTAGATATAAATGCTGGTGAGGCTTTTAGAGGCTGAGAGAGGGAGAAAGGTACAAATAGATATGGAGCAGGGAAGTCCCAGAGAGAGAAAGAAATCAACACTTGCAGCAGTAGAGATTTGACAGATTAGACAGATTAGAAAGATTGACAGATTAGCAGAGCAAAAGACAAAAGGATCAAGGGAAGGCGGTGATAGCTGCATACATTACCAGAAAAAATGTTGGCATAGAAGTGACAAAGAAGAAGTATGCCTAGATTACAAAGCAGAAAAATGCAGTGTGTTTATCATTGATCCTTCTCTGTGGCCTTCACTAAACACAGTGCAGTAAAGAAATACAGTACAACATAGTAATGTATGTGTCATTAATCTTGCCATGCGCGTTCTTCTCTTTTGGAGTACAGTACAAACTGTGAGCAGCGCTTCTGTTTTCCCCTTTAATCCTTCCTGTACTGTCTCCTGCTAAGAGAGTACAGTGACAGACCAACTGAGGAGGGGGATCAGAGCCTCTCATTATTAGCTCAACCTTCTCAGCAGAGGAAGTGACAGAATAGCCCTCAAAATCCAAACCTAATCCAAGTCTATACGCAAATAATCTCAGCGGAGCCCCACCAAATAATCCACCCAGAACCCTGACCCGGGGAGACGAGCAGTAAGCTCGGGAATGAGCTGGCGGCCACAGAGGCAGTGCAGGAGCCAGGATTATAAGGGAGAGTGAGAGGAGTGAGCACTTTGATGATTTGCTACTTTGAGTCACAGATCCTTCGGAGTATGAAATAAGGAATTATCATCAAATTTGACAAAAAAAAAGAAAAAAAACTCTTGACATGTCACAGATTCGAGCTCAAGCCATCATCCCCTTTCATACAGGTTATTAATCGTGCACCTTGTGAAGAATGAATTATGCACTATGTATTAATCTTAATGAGAGAACATGCAATGCGAGTTTACATCTCTTTAGTTGAAGCTTAGAGGGTGCTGCCGTGGTGAGGGGACTGACCTACAACCTGGATGTGTATGTCAGCGCTGTCTGCCATATTCTCAATCTGAACAGACAGTGTGTACTTTCCAGAATGGATTCTCTCTGCAGAGCGAATGAAGAGAATGGTGTCCACTTCACTGGTGCGAATTCCCACTGTGCGGTCCTCCAGGGGAACACCATCTTTGTACCAGGTCACAACAGGACGAGGCTTTCCCTGTAATTAGAGTCAAGGAAAGGAACTGATTCTAAATATTTCAAGGAATAGACCACTATGGTAAAAGAAGGTTATTATTTCCATTTGCAGTCATTTATGTTAGGTGGTATGACTCTATTGTTCCATGAGACCACCCTGCCCCTCTTAGTATTTATTTGAAAAGACTGAGGCAGGGAGAGTAGCAGTCAGACTCCAGAACAGCACAGAACAGAGGAGACAACACTGACAGCAAACATGTTATTAGTTGGGGTAGATGTGGGTTACAAAGCAGCTTGCAGATATACCATATCTCTGATTCAGCCTGTCCACAGGCAGAGAGACATGGCATTCAAGGAATGAACAAAAATCTGTAGGCAAAGAGTGGCAACAATATGATTTGTCCTGCCACTGCATTCAAACAGACAATCAAAAGATGAACTGGGAATAATATGAGCCAATCATGCTGCTGAACTGAGGCAGAGGTAGAGGTTCACAAGAATCTCAGCTGCGTGGTGGCAGGCGTATTTACTCACTATCAGAGAAAAGGTGTCGGTAAGTGAACTTATTGTTTTATTTTTTGTTTTGTTTTGTTTTTGTTGTTTGTTTGTTTTTTTGTTTTTTGCTTATTGTATTCAGACACTTTATGTAGAAGTGTAACTTATTGGGGGGGGCTGTAAAACCTTAAAAAGTTATGGTTCTTTCCCCATCTCATTTAAAGGCTTCAAAATAACTGTCCAAATAACTGCCTGTCAGCGGCCAACACGGCTGAGTCTCCAGCTGATGTGGGCTGGCACTGAGATCAGCTGATATTCCAGCACTGCGTCTGAACTTGATCTGGGGGCCTGCCTGAACTAATGCTATGCTCAGTTTGTGGAATATGACATAATTTACTTGATTACTCACTAAAATGGTTCTCACTAGTAAATTGATCTTAGAGAACATTTTTTTTTTAACTTTTGCACATGAAATATTTTGTCAAACATGTCACTGATAACTTTAGTTATGGCCTCATATTACATCAGTGTAAAAACAGCCGAGGGAACACACTCTGGCCAGCTCTTGGATGAGATGACAGAACAGTCGGTGCTCTTTTCTCCCGAGAGAACACCGTGTAACCACGTTCTCTGTCTCAGAACAGGCTTTTCATCTGCTTCTTCAAAAGGAGGCAGCGCTATGGCTCACTTTCTTCTTGTCTATTTTTATTTAGAACAATGGCTTCCCCTTTACAGCTTATGGTTAGCTTCGTTTTACCACTGCCATACCTTGCAAGTTGCTGTCAAAAGCTGTAATGCTCCCTGTGCCCTGTGAACTCTTGTTTCCCTGTTACTCCCAGCATTAGCACATCTGATTTGCATTCCAGGAGAAGGAAACGTGCTGTCAGATAGCAAGGTAGCAGCCATGGGGAAATGAGGGCTTGGTTTTTCCACTATTCGGAACACACAAGAATAGTATATTTGGATAATGTTATAGAGATATGTTAAATCATAAATTAAAACTGGTTATTCATTATTGTAATTGTGATATCTCTTGTCTGTTTTTCCTTCAAGCAACCACTTGATCACTTAAAATACCTACAATGTGCAGCATGGTTGGGCTTTGGTAGGCTTTGATACAAACTTCATTGCTTTTCCCCCCATTTTTCCTGAACAAACCAAACATAAGAGTAATTTTTAGATGCTCCAGTGCACGCTATAACCATTTGGTAAAGATAACTGCAAAAAGCAACTTTAAAGTTTAGGTGGTGTGGCTTTTCCAGTGGGCCCCAAACATCAGAAATGTGAACCAATGGCTCCAGTAAAAGACTCCTGATGATCCCCCAGCTTGCAAGATGGTTGACTCTTCAGGCAAATTCCACCCATCGCATAATGCTAAAGGCCTTATTGCACTCATGTCTCTACAGTGTAGCTGTGGCTTTTGGCTGGGGCATTGCTAGACTAGCTAATCATGTTTTTTTGCCATCTTTAGCTGACATTGCTGTTTCTGGTGGAAATAAATTAAAAATAAGAACTATCAAAGATTTGCATGTATGGTTTTTTTTTTATCCTTTTCAACAGCTAGTCATTATGTTTTCTGTCCCCAAGGGACATTTTTAGACACCTCCAATTTTACAGTTTTGCTCACAGCTCATATCCCCAGACTGATTTTGACTTTTACCTGGAACCCCATTCTTCTATATTTTTAGATTCTATAAATGATACATAGGCAGTTGATCTAGTGGAGGTATGTGTGATGTGGTTTTGCATTGGGTACAAAAAAGTTCTTTAACCTACTTTGTGGCCACTTTACCAAAGCTGGATAAAACATATTTTGAGGTGTTGTGCATAGTCTGTCTTTACCCGTGCATAAATAAATATTGGACAGGGGGTTCTGACACTTTATTTAAAGTTACAGTGTGTAAAATCTCACAGCTAGACTTAAAATAAATAAGATGTTTATGCATGTTTTTGTGTGTTTTGTGTGCCCTGACTTCAGGTCTATGAGATGAGGCTTGAGGTGAGGAGGAAGAGGATGAGATTTTATCCAGATGCTGGCTGCATTGTTTCTTTCTTTTGTGTTTTTGCTTCTTTGGTGAAGGGGACCCCGATAAAACAGGTATAATCCTTCATATCTTGATCCTGAAGGTGCAGACACAAATTAAAATTTCCCTCCACGGCACATGAACGCCTATGAGTTCTCTTCTCCTTCTCCTTTGATGTACTACGTATGTGGCCAGCCTCCAGTCACAAACATAAACCACGATTAGGCAGAATGGCGATTTCCATCTTGGCCACTGTATTCAAGATAGTGGGGCAAAATGGCGACACCAGCGTGCACTCCTATGTATTTTTAATGGATTAATTCTAAGTTTATGAGAAGGCATCAATTTGTTGGAAGACGTAATTACACAATAATCAGTGTAAATTTTTTTCTATTAAATAAACTCAAAAAATAACTGACTGTACCTTTAAGGTATCTGACCAGAATCTTAGTCCTGAGGCAACAAGAGCTTTATTTTGGGTGTTATTCCCTTTACTTAATCTCTCTCACTGTCCACTCATATTTTCGCCCACTTATTCAAAAACTACCGTCAATCATTAAAATTATGAGGACCCAAGTTGAATTTTATAGAAAAAAAGATGTCAGCACAACACATTTTCTTATGTTGCCTGCAAATCATCTCATTTAGTTTACTTTCACTCCATTTTTTTCTATTGTTATCTGTCTTTTACCTGCATTGACTTTGTGCACGTGCAGGGAAAAGGACCCAAATGTAGGACTCCAATAAGTAGTCAGAAAGTAACAAAAGCAAACCTTTTATTTAGGTTGATGTATTCTACAAAGACATCCAAAAGGGCAGCAAACTGCACATCCAAAAACAAAAAAAAATCCATAAACTTCAAGGGAAAGAACAAGGAGAGCACAAGGGAAGATAAACAGATGCTGAAACAAAGACTGAGGGGAAGGACAGGACTACTTTTACACAAGAGGGGGAAGTGGAAGCAGGAGGGTAACGAGACACAACTGAACCAAATCCACACAATGAGACAAAAGGGCTTAGTAAAATGAAATGTACCACCCAAGAGACAAAAACTACCAAAGTACAGAAAATGAGTAACACTAACTGAAACAAAGAAAACACGACATGAGTGAACTTAACAGATGGGAGAAGACACAGGAGGATGAGACAGAGGAAACACTGAGGGGACCATAAATACAAACTAGAACTAAAACACAAAGAGGGCTAACTACTCTGGAAACTGAGTATATAGAAATCAAAACCTAAACAATAAACAAAACTGAAAACACAACAAAAGAATTCAGACCTCCAAAAACTCAAAACCCTGGGACCATCCAAGGATCACGTCAGCACACCAAGTGGAGCCCACCCCACAGTTTGAGGACCACTGTTCTAGTTTATCATAGGTGTATTCAGTGTATTTGTTAATATGTACTGTCATTGTTTACATGTCATTTCTGTCTTTTTGTAATTTGAAGAGAAAATATGTGCCATGTCCATGAGGAGGGAGGCTGGGGTTCTGTTTACAGTTGTTTACTGCCTGTGATTGCACCTTGTTCTATTAACATTTTATGGAGATAAACAATAAACAAAGTTTTTAAAAAAAAGCCTAAGAAATCTTTAGACAGCTTGTATTGTTCACTTTTTTTTCTGATATTGCAAATAACGTGTATATAACAAAACTCTAAAGCCAGACTAACCTGGAAGGGGATGACCAAGTTCACCTTCTCGCCCACCCGTGTGATGAATTTGGTTCTCAGACGGCGAGGCAGGCGGATCTTTGGATTTTCTGGTTGGTGGACACAGAGAAGCAAAAGTCAACTTTGTGAAAGAGTGGGTGGTGTGGGGGCATATAGATATGTAAAATGTAAAACACGTAGCGCTTTTAGGTTACGTGTATGTTCCCTTGTGTGCTTACAGTACAATGGAAATTATTTAGATATGAAAATATACGGGGGAATTACTCTGGATGCATGTATCTGTTTAAGAATCCATGAGATTTATAGTAAATTTAGAATGGCCAAATTAGTTTTTTTTTTCCTCTAAGTGATCCTAAATGGTTGCTGAACATAATTTGTAACCTTGAATGCACACAGTGGCTCCAATGTTGGGTTTCTGTTTAACAAATGTGGATTTATTAAATGCCCTGTTTGATTAAAGCTTGTTTCTGACCCACGATCTCTCTGATAGTGACGGCTTGGGAGAGAATGGCAGGAGGACTGCGGCCAGCAATGTTGACTGCGATCACTCTGAATAACATCTTCTCCCCCACTGGGAGTCCCTTCACCCTGTAATGGATATTTCCCACTGGTTCCTCATTAGCCTGCACCCACTGGTCACCTGAAAAGAATAGTAGAAACAGTGAAGGAACAGATCAGAAAACCAGGAATAATGTATGATTTGAGGTTAATCAAGAATCATGTATGAATATTGGTTACCAGTAAACAGGACAGGTACACAAATAACACTAAAACACTTTGGTCCTTCCTCGGGCATATTGGCAGATATGTAGTCTTGACTCAAACTTTTTTCTTATACCTACTAACCTCAAAAACTCACATAAAGTTTGTAAATAGTTGAATGTGATGTTTGGTTATTACTGTAGGCAGAAAGGTAGACAGTTTACTATAGAGCACATTATTCCAGCCTCAGGTGGCCTTTTCTCAGAGGCCTCAGGGGGTCACAAGCTAGTATACTCCTACAGCCTGGATAAATGTGAGGGTTGCATTACGAAGGGCATCTGGCATAAAATCTGTGCCAAATCAAACATGCGGATCTGTCTCCTGTGGCAACGCCTTGGGAAATAAAGAAGCATCCAAAAGTACCTCTTGTGTTACCCCACACTTTAAATGGTTCCTTATGCTTGTGTTTTTGGTTTTAAGTAGGCTAAAAAAAAAAACACCATCATACAAACTCTTTGCCATATCACTCTTCATTACTTTAACTGAAAGAACAACCACGCATTCTTACAGTTGCTATAATTAGATAATTACCTTTAAGAAGAGCGGTTTAGCAAATGGTCAATCATTCATTTCTATGACTTTTGGGTTGCCAGGGTTTGAAGAATCCCATTGGCTTAACTGACTTCTAATGTGTCTAAATTCTAGTGTTGGGTGTAATGCGTTACTGTAATCACATTACATTTTTCAGTAATGCAGTAATGTAATGCATTGCTGTACTAAATTCAGTAATTACATTACAGTTACAATTGTGTCATTACTTGCATTACAAAGGTTCTTCAGTTATCTGCACGCTGGGCAGATAGAAAGAAAAAAAAAACACATCAAACAAACATGCTTTTTTCTTCCTGCGCACTGGCACTACAATCTGCTGATTTCAGTTTGCGTATGAGAGGAGAAAAATGGTGGAACGGTCTAGAGCTTTTGAGGAATGGAGATATGGATATTACTTTTATTTCTATTGCACAACAGGACAAGAGAGTGATGGTAAAGTGCAAACTGCATCCAGGACAGAAACAACTGCATTATACTGCTAACAGAACTTCAGCTCTTTGCAGCCATCTGCACAGACAGCATGCTTACACAAAGCTGGCCAAGAACCCAGAGTGATGATAAAGCTGAGTCCATGCAGACCCCAGCCCAGCAGCCAGGTGACAAAGACAGTAATGAGCAGTCAGGCTTGCAGCCTTTGTTTCCACCTGTTCGTGTTTTTACAGTAGAATCACTGTGGCGATCGCTTTGAAGTCTCTTTGGGCTGGATTTCAACTTTACTTTGTGTTGGTGACTTTGTGTTCATACATAAACTAAAGGAAAGATTGTATGTGTGTCCTCATTAAGATAGGGATTTGTGTTTGTGTGTGGCACTGCAGCCTAAAGTTTATATTGTTAACTGGTAATTATGAGACAGTGTGTTTCAGGTCATTTTACAAAGTAACGAGAAAGTAATGTAACGAGTAGTGTAAAAAATTACTTTCTCCATCAAGTAATTAACTAACATACTGGATTACTTTTAGGAAGAGTAACAAGTAATGTGTAATAATTACTTTCTTTGAGTAATGACCCCAACACTGCTGAATTCAAATACTAAGTACATGTTAATGTAGTACATTATGTACACCACAACTTTACTTGTGTAGGACATGAATTTCAACAGGGTAATGTTGTGTCAAATCCAACATGGTGAATTGTCCAGTCACAGGAAATGAAATTTGCAATGCTGGACTGCGATCGTCGCGCTAGCAACCTGTCATGCATCTGACTACACATAATCCATGCATATACACAAAACACCGCCACAACAGATGTGTAGTTTTACCTGCATTGTCACTGTTAGCTAATCAGATAGCATTGATTATTTAACCTGCTTAAAATTGTTTGGTGGTTCCTCCCTTTCTGCTGCATAAACAAGATGGCGACCACTGAGGGCGGCGAGTGTTTCACACATGTAGTCTTGATTGATAGCATGAAAGCACTCATGCACTCAGAATAGCAAGTGTAAGTACAGAAGTGTGTGATGTGAGACACTGCATTCCTCTTGCTAGCTAACTAAAAAGGGCTGCTAAAATGCTAAAAAGCAGACAAATTCTAGAGATGCGTGAATATGAATACTAACCCAAAATGTGCTCTTAATAATACAGATTTGTAAAGTGCTGACATTTATCTAATGCCATTAATTACAGCTTACAAACCTAATATAAAGCCTTAGTATGAACTGATCCATTTTGGTTATACTTACTTCCTTCTTTGCAGTATTCAATGATGTAGCCCTCGATGCCACCTGCTCCGATTTTCTCTGGAGGCCGCCACTTGAGTGCACAGGTAGTGTCTGTCACATCATCCACCGTGAGACGAGTGGGCTCACTGGTGGGGGCTGAGAGAGACAAGAGCTAATTAATACGTTAATACCCAGTATAAATGGGATGGGAAGGTAGGTTAAGCTGCTTCAAAATGAGCATTGTGTGAAAAGCCTCTGTTAATTAACCATTCTGCTAATGACAAATGGCAACGCACCAATGGGCATGAAGGGCTTTGAGCTTGCACTGGGCTGAGAGATGCCAATGCCGTTGACTGCAAACACTCTCATCTCATAGAGTACACCTTCAATCATCTTCTTAGCTTCATATGTGGTGGACTCATAAACATCAAAGTTGAGTTTCGTCCATCTGGATGAGCCAATCTTCTTCCTCTCCATCAGGTACCCTTGAGGAAGCAATATCAACATACGGTGAAGTCGTTAAAAACGGCTCCATGTTATTTGGAAAAAACTTCAAAAGCATTGCAACGTGATAAACAAAGTGGATTCTAAACTGCTCTTTTCTCCTGGGAGGAAGACATCAGATGTGAACATTAGATGCTGCATGTTTTAGTACCTTTAACGGGAACTCCACCGTCAAAGGCAGGAGGGTCCCATGTGATGATGGCAGAGTCCTCGCCAACTGATGTACATTTGACGTTCTCAGGAGAGTTGGGCACATCTGGAGAGGCAGGTTACAGTTGGAAATTGAAAGTGCGGAGAGATGAAACAGAGAAATGAGAGCAGGCGAGGTTTTGAGAGAGTGTGAGGTTTTTGATGTAGTACAGTATGTAAGAAGACATGCAGATGTGTTTTGGAGAGTCAACACCAAATGCAAAATGCAAAAAAAGGCTTGGTAAAGCCATCATATGTTTTCTTTGATCACAAATTAAAGAAATTAAATTTTTTTATTACTTCTTCATGGACATGTCCACTTCGAGTAACTTTGTAGAATAAATGACATCAGTGGTGATGACAAATCATGTTATAACAAGGTATTCTGTGGTGTTTTATGACTCTTAACTCTTAATTATACTATTAATCAAATGTTTCTATGTCACTATATATTGGTGTCAAAATTTCTTATGTAAGTAATTCCGCCCACTGCTCTCTATTCATTGCTTACCCTGAAAATCCATCTTGGACTAGAGACTAGATAATTATTTATTATTATGAAAATTATGCCTTGGTCATTCTCACTCTTAACTTTATGAAGAGACAGACAAATCACCTACAGTATGTCTTTAATGAAAAACAGTTTAAAAACATTTATTGGACTTTTTTAATATGCAAATTGTATTGGGTACAAGCTGCAAAGACATTAGATCCGAAAATTCAGATGATATGGGGTTTTAAAAGATATAGAAGATGGTGTCAGCAGTGAAAATTTTGGATTATTTTCACTCATGTTGAGTCAATATTTTTTGACCATGATCCAATCTCAAGCTCCAAGGAACTATTGCCCTCAGAGAGACAGAAATAATAGAATGGGAGCAAGGGAAAAAAAAGGCAAAAGTGAGAAAAGCCACTGACCCACAATCTTGACAAAGAGATCAGCCTTGTCCTCGCCGACAGGGTTAGTCACCGTGATGGAGTAGTGGCCCTCGTCTGCTTTCTCCGCCCCCTCTATTACAAAGCTGCACACGGTCTTCCTCGACTCCACACGGACCCGTCCCTCAGCCTCAGACACCATCTACCACAAAGGGCATGGCAGAGCAAGAGACACAACAAAAAGAAATTGCTGAAGAGAATGATGTTAGATGACGACAGCCACCACAAAGACAAGTGATTCAGTCGTCCCACTCTAGTTGTTTCATTCTTCTTTTGTGCTGTTTAATGACTAACGGCGAGATACTCTGATTGACGCAGAACATATAAAGTATCTGATGCGTGTTTGAGTGTGTAAGAGGTGAAGGATGAGAATCTCCTCTTTTCTTTCTCACTTGGTCTCCTTTCATCCAGCACACAGTGGGGGCTGGCTCTCCTGTGATCTGAACGTCAAGGCGAAGTTTGTTTCCAGCCACCACAGTGATGTTGTTCTTGCTGCCAAAGCTACCAGTGTCCAGGAAGATCTTGGGAGGATCTTTCATTGTAACCAGGAGAAGATGGGAAGAAAGCAATAATTTAGATTAGGACAATGACATGTTTTTCTCAAAGGTGGCACAAAGATGTTTTTATGCCATATATGGTATTTTTGGACTCTAGCACGAAAACTAGAGTGACTTTTGGGTTTTACATTTGGAGCAGCATCACACTGTAGTGCCTAAAGCCAAACAAGCAAGTTGGGGCTTTTGTCTAGGGGTGTTAACAGGGTGCATCTGTAAACTCTAGGGTGTTGTTGCAGGGGAACAAAGTGCACTATAGACATACCCAAGCATCAGTCTGGGATACTGATTGTGGTTAAAGAAAAAACAGGGTTAAATTTAAAGGTAGCAAAATATTGTTTTTCAGTCTGGTGTTAAGTCACTCATTAAAACATCTTTATGTTAAAGCTGAAACAAAACACTTGAGCTGTTGTTACTGCAGGATTTCTGCTTTGTGAAAGGTGCAATATGTAGAAGGGTTCACTGTCTCACAATAGTATGCAGCGTCCACTCTGGATCACAAGCAGTCCTACTGTTTTTCTGAACCCAACTTTTAAAGAATTTCTGACACATGGACATTGGAGCAACCACCATCCAGGTGTACCATTGCTAGATGCTCCTACAGCTTAGATATCCTCCAACAAGCACTGATATATTGGTGGAGAAGCTACATGAGTTCAACTTGATGCAGTGACAGCCTTGCAGTCCTTCCAGTCTTCTTATGGCCCGGGGAGGGGACATTATAAGTGCAGTAAGCAGTGTTAGGCTAAAAACAAACTCTAGCCATATGGATGCTTGTCAAGACCTTCAGCCATTGTTGCATTTTTCATTCGTTCATTGACTGACATCATCATGAATTCAACATAAGTGACAAGTGTGTCATAGATTTCATATATAAAGAAGAAGCACTCAGAGAGTGCAAACCTCCGCCAAGGCAGCTCACTCTGGGCAGTATTTAACTTCAAGGGAATAGTATTGTATTTTCTGTATATCAATCTTGTTTTCTTTGTTCTTTTTAAACGTACTTTAAGAAGTTTGTAGTGCAGTAAAAATCAGATAAGGGTAGCATGACAGTTTACTTTGACTATAAAAACATTATGTAGGAATAGGTAATAGATAATAGGTATTGATTTGTAAATAACTGGACAGACATAACTTGAGCTTATTATATAATAAAATACTACAGTATATTTCTAACTAACTAGGCAGCTTCTCTTTCTCTTGACAATACTTTCCTTAAAGATAGAACACATTTTGGGGTCAACTTGAAAGAAAGGCAGATGTGAAATGTAAAAGTGAGGTCAGAGGTCAAATGTTTAAATAGCTCTATATAGCATTATTATGACTTTGA
>VUQS01033549.1:0-12745 GCA_015108495.1 Heterochromis multidens
AGTTATTTGTGGGTTTTTCTTTGCATCTCGAACAATTTTTCTGGCAGTTGTGGCTGAAATTTTTGTTGGCCTACCTGACCGTGGCTTGGTTTCAACAGAATCCCTCATTTTCCACTTCTTAATTAGAGTTTGGACACTGCTGATTGGCATTCTCAATTCCCTGGATATATTTTTATATCCTTTTCCTGTTTTATAAAGTTCAACTATCTTCTCCTGCAGATCCTTTGATAATTCTTTTGCTTTCCCCATGGCTCAGAATCCAACAGCATCAGTGCAGCACTGAATGAAACATGCAGCAGTCTGTCTGGAGCCCAGAAACTCACTGACTTTTTATACACGCACACTAATTACAGGCAAACAGATCACAGGTGAGGATGGTTACCTTTAGTAGTCATTTAAACCTGTGTGTGTCAACTTATGTGTATGTTATCATGCCAAAACTTCCAGGGTATGTAAACTTTTGATCAGGGCCATTTGGATAGTTTCTGTTGTCATTATAATTTAAAAAGAGCAAACACAATTGTTTGATAATAAATGGCTTCACCCAACCACAAACCATGAGTGAAAGAAAAGGTTTTGTATTATCATTCATATTCTCTGAAAAATGGCCAAAAAATCACAAATTCTGGCAGGGTATGTAAACTTATGAGCACAACTGTAACTCTCTGCCATCAAAACACACTCTCTAGTATTGTAATATTGAAAATCAACATCTAAAGCTGTGGTACAAAACATCAGCAGCAAGCTGAAGAGAAAATACATTTTGTGAAGAGCACAAAAGCACTTTAGCTGAACAAATGGCTTTTTTACTGTATGTGTCCTGTACTGTACTGTGTGTACACCTCTTGACACTTCTTCCTGTTGAGAGACAAATGGCAACCTGACTGATCCTAAATGAACGACTAAAGGAAAGGAAGGATTTCTGCCTCAAGAAGATGTATATGACTGTATATCATGGATAAGTTTGATTTCAGACATCAAAATACAATTATGAGTAATGAGTATCTTCAGTCTGTAAAACGGTTGTATAATTGTACAACTGTGTGCAGTTTCTGTTGTAGGACACAGAGGCTGCCAACATGCATAAAAAAGAACATTGGAAATCTGTGTGCATAGTTTGCTAAACCAAGCAGAAAAGCATCTCTGTCTCAATCAGTGGGATTTCCAGCACCAGTGTGGTTGGCTTATGTTGGCCTAACCCTAACACAAACACATTTAATGGTTGTGGAAAGCCTTCTTATATTCTACAGAAACCTCTACTTAAGTTTAGGGGCAAAACATTAGTTCTTAACCTTTTTATCCAGGATTGCAACATGGCTCCATGAATGGTAATGTTAGTAAATAAGTCAACTACTTTGGTAATCAGATGTACTATTTGGTAAACAGAACCATCTGGGAAGTTGGAATCGGTTTGGCGAAGGGCAGCCACTTTGAAAACAATACTCAGTAACAATACTGTCAGACTCTCACAGGACACTAATTGGTATAGCTACAAACATGGAGCTTGAAGCAAGATGGATTTGGTAATCATTGTAATCTGGGAAATTTTGTAAAAATCCCTCTGCCTCACAAGCTTGGTCGAGACTAAAATATCTTAATAACTAAGGCATGCACTGCTCTCAGATTTTCTGGAGACATTTATGTCCCTCAGAGGATGAATCCCAGTAACTTTATGGTCTTCTAACTTTTGCACTGATTACCATGAAACTTGGTTTTAAAAATCCACATTCCCCTCTGGATGACCTGCAATAACTCTGTTGCCTGTGAAAGGGTTCAGATTTTTCTAAAAAGGAGCTCAGATTGGGCTTAGAGAATTCAAATGTGTGACAGAAACTCCACTTTACAAACCAGGGATCTGGAATTTGTAAGATGTGGCATTTACCAGCAGAGAGGACACATACCTTTGCATGACACTGTAGAAAATGTGGGCTCAAGGATTTTTGGAGACTGACTCATATCAGAGATTAAAACTAAGGACTACTTCAGTTTTAACTTTTTGTGGTTAACACGTTAGCTTGGCAAGCAATAGGTTGCTGGTTCGATTCCAGGCAGAGACACAAATACCCTTTGAGGTTGTGTCAGGAAGGGCGTCCAGCATAAAACTGCCAAACCAAACATGTGGTACAAGGGAGCATCTGAAAGTAGGTTCTTCTATGGGAAGATTTTCAAGAGCCTCAACTACTATTTAAAAATGTAATACTAGACTGCTGGATTACACTTTCAACCCTCAAATGTGGGGGTTGTTGACAAACACTGTCATATTGTTTTCATTGTTTTCTATTTCAGGTTGGCTTAGTCAGTGACTTCATTAAGGTCACACCTTAAAACATACTTTGATAGGAAAGTCTTCCCTCAGTTTACTGGAGTTGTGATGATTTTAATGCTATTTTACTAACCAAACCATTTCTGCTATTTGTAATTACGTTTTATTTAACTTAATTTTTTTTTTTAATTTCTGTTTTATTTTGTTGCCCCGTGAAGCACTTTGTAGAGTGAATTTCAAACAGTTATATAAGAAGAATAAAGATTATCATTATTATTATTGGTATTATAGTCAGAGCATAATATTAACAGTAACAAATGTTCATTCATGAAATGATAATTTTTAGATTTTTTTTTTTTTCTCAGTACACGCTGACACATTTCACTGTTTAATCTTGCGCCGTGAGGCCCAGGTTCTTCTTTCTCAGAACCAATTCTCAGAGGGTAATATTGTGGCTCTGTGGTTTATGCTAACTGTGCATGCTCCACATCCTTTGCAGAGATTCAGGGAAATTAGAAAAAGCAGGAAAATGTGTGTGAACACTGCATATCAGAGGAAAAAGCACAGGCTCCCTGACACATTCTAAAAAAAGATTTTTAATTTATTTCTTTTACATGAATCACCTTGAATGTTTTTGAGATCTGAGTAAATAATTCAATTAGCCACCTGGAATGATCATTTTGTTAACTGCTTTAGAGATTTCCATCCAGGACAACTTGCAATCTGACCTAATTTTCCTAAGTTTATTAAATTCTTTCCCCAACCATGGTAAAAATTTCCAAGAGTGTCTGCACTTGTCAGATCATCTGTCTTCCAAAGTTGGATATTTATTCTGGAAAACTACTTGGACTAATTAAGAAGCAAGGTCAGTCTGCGGTGACTTGTATATGAGATTATTTAATCAATCCAAAATTATTTTGCAATGTTCACTGGACATATTCTAAGCTTTGCACCTTTCAGAACTTATCATTTTCCACACATGTACGGGACATTGGTGCACATAATGTAAAACATCACTATTACTTTCAAATGCTGGCCTTAATTCATCAACTTGCACATTGTATTTCTGTCATGGTCCCTGGTCTGATTCCAGGGTTTTTGAGTTGCTTTGGAGTTTTTGGTTTCTTGCTTATTATCAAGAGTTTTCTGTTCATTTTCACTGTTGTTCTGGTGCTTTAAGTTTTTACGTTATTGTTAGGTTGACGTTTTGATTCCTGTCTTAATTTCATTATGATTCTATAATCTTCATTAATACTTTATACTTATTAATATTAATATTAATATTAATACTTTACTGAATACTTCTGTTTAGTTCCAGTTACTGTTTCATATTTGGAGTTCATGGCATTCTGGCTGCCTGCTTAGTTTACTGTTCTAGTGCTAGTTTTGAGACTTTATTTTCTGGATTGCATTTCTATATAGAAACAAATTCTGTTTCGCATTCACTAGTTTTAAGATCACTGAACAAGCCAGTCAGGTCACAGAACATTTTAATATTGGCTGTATTGTTCACACTGAAATTGGAAAAACTGGATTTAAATACTTTGCCTCCTGTAAATTGAACAAACTGCAAAAACTATGCAACTACATTCTCTGATTTCATTTAAAGATTATATGTATTTATCTGCAAGTATTCTTCCACATGCTTTTCTTAAATTATGAACATGTATAATGTGTCCTTGTATTATGTGTCTGTTTGGATTTTTTGTAAATGTTTTTGTACACAGGTCTCTCTTGAAAAAGAGATCTCGATCTCAATGCGACAACCTGTTTAAATAGAGGATTTAGTAATAATAATAATAATGATGATGATGATGATGATTTAGCTTGAGTTTCTATTCTGAGTTTGTTACACTTCCCGTATTGTGTTCCTATCTGTTCTTCCCTCTGTCTTGTCTTTCTGTGTTCAGCTCTGATATTTTTCTTTCATGTCTCAGCATCTCCTTGTTTTAGTTAAGATTGTCATTCATTTCCTGTTTTATTCTGTTAACTATTTTCTTCTTGTGTCTTGTTTTGGGGTTTACTTCCTGCCTGTTGATTGTCTTGATTATGTTGAACTGTGCCTTGCCGTCTGTGCTCGTCTTTACTTCCCTACTCAGCCCTCTGTGTGTACATAGTCCTGTTTTCCCTTTGTCCTTTGTCAGTGCATCTATGTATTTTCCCTAGCATGTGCTCTGTTTTGCCTGAATTTATCTGTAAGCCTTTGGATTTCTGCTTTATGCTCATTGTGGACTTTCCCCCCATGGCAAACTCTGAAAACACACAAGGGTGTGTTTTCAGAGTTCTCTATGAGTCTTGTTCCAACTCTGCATTTTTTAGCTAAAAGATCTGGATAGCGAAGCAGGGTTTTTAGCATGGTCTGCATATACTGAAGACAATATACCTGTCTGTGATACCTTATCTGACAGAAATCTGTGGCTAAAATCTGGTTTCTGGCTAGAAATGTCTATTATACTTGAGTAAATGAAAGACCAATTAACACAACTAATTAACATAAAAAATGATGCTAGTGATTTTCCTTTGGTTCTGGCTAAAAACAACATTTTCATATACGTTTTTTATGCAGAGAAAACCCTGGTAAAGTATATCAGCGACATTTGATACAGTCCAAATGAGCATCCATTTTGTTTCCACTGCCTTCATTACAAACACATGTCTGTGTCATTTGGTGCAGTCAAATAGTCCAGAAAATTACCTCCTATCTCAAAACGTCCTTCCACCTCAGTGGATAACATCCGGAGGTCAATGAAAAGTGTGAAGGAGAATTAAAAAGGACTTAGGAAAAAAGAAGCGTGGTGCAAAGAGAATCAGACTGCACTTACTCTGCCATGCTGAAACTACAAAGTCCAGAAGATGGACTGCAAAATGTGCATCTTATCCCGATGTACTTAGTACTGTTACTACTGTACTACTTACTACTATTGTTGTTTCATGCAGGTCATATAAACAAGAAATATCACTTCATTACAAAGGTTGGTATTTTAAAGAAAAAGAAAACCGAACCCCCTACAGCCTATAAAATTAAATACATTTTCTTATGCTTTTCCTGCTGGAGAGTGAGTAACTCCTTTCCTCCTGTTTGTTTAGGATTTCCGTGACCAAAGTAAATTTCCCTCCATCCCTCACTTATCTCAGCTGACCTGAAGTAAAAATTAGGCTGGCAATACAACAACAGATATAACTAAAGCTGTGCCACTTTGTCAGTTTTGTTGATCATTTTTGCAAATGGTCAGATGGTGCGTCACTATGAATTACAGGATAGAATTATGTTCTTTGCTTTCATAAAGGATGGTCCAATGTATTTGCTGCTAAAGGAGGCAATAACGTAAGCAATGAAGCACCTTTCCTTAGTATTTAAAGATCAAACAGCTCTTATTATTGCTGCCACGTAGATACAGTCATGAAAAAGAATGTTTTCACAGGACTTCCATACAAATTAAGAAGGTAAGTAGCAGCCAGGTGCTACTAATGAAAAGCAAATGATTAACTGATCATCACCAAGTGTGACCACCTCTATAAAAGCAGAACTTTTGGCATTTTGCTGGTCTGGAGCATTCAGGTGTGTGTTAACGCAATGCCACAATCTTTTCAGGAGCAGATGTCCCAGCAAATTCCCCCCGGGGTCAGACAGTGTAATGCTTAGAGAAATAATAAAAAAAATAAGACTTACATCTCACACTCTACGGACCTCAGTTAGCATGTTAAATGTTAAAGTTCATGACAGTATAGTCAGAAAAAAACTGAACAAGTATGGCTTGCTTGGAAGGGTTGTCAGGAGAAAGCTTCTTCTTCTCTAAAAACAACATGGCAGCGTGGCTTAGGTTTGCAAAGCTGCCTCTGAACAAACCACAAGATTTCTGGAACAATGTTCTTTGGACAGATGAGACCAAATTGGAGATGTTTGGCCATAATCCACAGTGCCACATTTGGCAAACACCAAACACAGCATATCAGCACAAACACCTCATACCAGCTGTCAGGCACAGTGGTGGAGGGGTGATGATTTGGGCATCTTGCAGTCATTGAATCAACAATGAACTCCTCTGTATGTCAAAGCATTGTAGAATCAATTCTAGATCAAACTTGGCCAAAACTGTGTCATGCAACAGCACAATGACCCTAAGCAAAGCAGCAAATCTACAACAAAATGGCTGAAAAAGAAAAGAATCGAAGTGTTGCAATGGCCCAGTTAAAGTCCAGACCTCGACCTGATTGAAATGTTATGGCGGGACCTTAAGAAAGAGATATGCATAAACGAATGCCCACAAATCTCAATGAACTGAAGCAACATCGTAAAGAAGAGTGATTGTGGAGAATTCCTCCACAATGTTAGAAACTGGTCTTACTAATCATACAGAAAACGTATTACTTCAAGTGATTTCTGCTAAAGCTACTGAATCATTGGTTGTGCTTAGTTTGTCAATCAGGTTAAGGTGAGTCCTGTGAAAACTTTCATATGACTGTACTTCTAAGTCACGCCTCTCAGTTAGGAACCTTCCTAAGCAATATTTACTATTAGACCACACCCCTTGTGTCTGGATTTAGGCATTGGAACCTTGAGACAACACTGCCACCATCAGGCCAAATTTTACCTATTTATATAACTTTTTATAACTTATAAACGATAGATGTAGCTTTTAATGTCTGAAAACTGAAGCCAGAGTGTAAGTGCATTGGAAAACATCCAGTTTTAAAGAAGTCTATTAGAAAATAGCCCTCTACTCACTTGCTCAGTGACCTCAGGGAACACTTTTCTTATGAGTTTATCATCTCAGCTGATAGCTTCAAGTCCCATTGAATACAGCATGAAGTTAATTTAGTAAATTATAATCCCCATTAAAGTCCAGAAAGATGATAAATGTAGCAGTTAGATCAGCCCCACACTCATGATTTCTGATGTCAAAAAGCTAAGATGGGAACAATGAACACAATCATCTTGAGGCTTCATAACACAACTTTACTAACAAATGGATGGCTACATCTATCTTTTATATGCAGTCTATGCTTTCATCCAGCATATTGTTATTCAAAAAAATGTTTTGAATGATTATTCAAAAACCAAACAAACAATTACATTTCTCAGATTTTTGACATTTAGACACAAGTACACTGTTAAGGATAAATACTCCAAGGAGCAGAAAAAAAGAATAACTTTGACAGTGTGTCACAACCCAAGATATCTTTAAAGCAGGCAATTCCATGTCTAGCATTGATATAAAATGTATCACTTCCATTATAAACCCTTTCAACCCACTAACACTGAATCCTGAAGTGCCATTATGTCTAAAACAAATGTAACTGTGTATTGTGTACGCACCGGGTCAACAACAAGAGAGACAGCTCTGTGTCTGAAACTTCAGTCTTCACCAACTGCAAGGTCTAGTTTGAAAAAAGAACATTTGTCACCCATGATAGCTTGATCTCTTTTCAAATAGTTTCACAAAAAAACAAAAAAAAAAAACAATATATGGGCTAACCTTCAGGTATAGGTTAAATAGCACAATAAGAGTTTAGCCTTTTGCAATTCTCTGACAGGCGCTATAAGTCAGCAGTGCTTACATGAGGCTTGTGCTTTGGTAAAGCCAGGAAAAATCATCCTTCTAATCATCTCCTCTAACGCTGACAGAAATATTCCACTCAAAGCAGCTCTCAAGGTACAGGTATAAAAGCCATCCATCAGAGGAGCTCTTTCTGCTTGTCACTCCACAATGCCTACCAGAGGAACAGCGGCACACACACACAACAAAGTGCACACACACACAGAAACCCCACAGTACAGCATGCACACGCCCACAGCAAAATTCACTTTGTACAATGTCGACCACAGCCAGAATCAAAACATCAGATAACCCAGTGGTTAGAGAGGAGTTTAAAGCCATCGAGAAGTTGACAACACTATCATGTTATCTGGTAATTTACAGACTTGAAGTGAGAAAAGTCTTTGGAATCAGAGATGCTATGCATTTAAAAAGTCATTATCTTGTTCTTATGCTGTTTAGCTCTTTCTCAGCAGAAGAGAGGGAGTTGGTGGTTTCACTGCATCGTTAAACTGTCAGGGTTGTCTGAAATGCGCATGCCAGAATGATCATGCATGGATGAATGACACTCAAAGCTTAGTCTAAGCTCCATATAATGCAACAGCCACCCATAAAACATGCAGCAGTAAAGTCTACAAAGCAAAATTCTGGTCTCCTGCTTTACTTTACCCCTTCCGAACAATGTTAGCTGAAATGCACTGAAGTCTGACTTCCAGTTCAAACACAGGCTGTCCCATAGTAGGCGAGGAGTCACACAGCCACACCAGATACCCTCCAGATGTGAGAGAGAAGTGGGAGTGGGAGAGGGAAAGTCAAGGGAAAGACAGGCAGGCGAGAGTGAAAAAGGAAAGGAGTGAGTAGGAGAGACAGCTCTGACCTGACTGGGAGCCAAAAACACAAATTCTTTCCTTTTTTCTCATATTTTTTCCCCAGGTTTTCCCTCTTTTTCTCCTTACAGCATGTCATTTCAGTTTAAATGTAATAAGTTTGTGCTGTGTTAACTGTGTTAAAATTTTCTCTGGATTTGACAACAACAACACAATCTTACACTATTCAGCAGTGATTAAACATTCAGTTTGTAAGAAAAACTTGGATGCACTTGCTCAGTCAGTCTTGTTCTTCAGAGCACACTGATTTCTAAACCAGTGTAGTGCAGACTGCTGATAAGAGGTGCTAAATAACTATGAAAATTCAATCTGTTTACAGCAGTGTGCTCTGAGATAACTTTCATTTGGGAGAGATAGATTAGTCATCTGTAAATAAATTAAAATGTGGAAGAGCAGCATGCCAAAAAGGAGCGACAGGATATGATCTAATATCCCATGTGTTTCTAGATTTTTGAGCAAGCACCTCCTATTGTAGTGTGTGAACATCTGCTACCATTAAGGTGCATTAGCAAAATTAACCAGAATTAAATTTACATGGCTTTGGGGATGATTTGATGCCACATAAATTATTCTTTGTCATTTTTTTTACCTTTCAATTCTGTGTGTGAGCAACTTTATCTTTATAGACACCATTGCTGTTTTGTCTGTGTTTGGAAGCCAGCTTAAGACGAAGTTTTGATGTTTTGATGATAAAAACAAGCTCAAATCATCTCAAACTGGTTTCTTGAACATGGCGAGTTCACTGTAATCAAATGGCCTCAATCCACTTTTGGGATGCGGTGGAACGGGACATTCACATCATGGATGAGCACCCAACAAATCTGCAGCAACTGTGCGATGCTATCATGTCACTATGGACCAAAATCTCAGAGAAATGTTTCCAGCAACTTGTTGAATCTGTGCCACGAAGAATTAAGGCAGTTCTGAAGGCAAAAGGAGGTCCAACCTGGTACTAGAAAGGTGTACTTAACAATGTGTGGTCATAAAGGGATGGACATGGTCATCAACAATACTAGGGTAGGCTGTGGCGTTTAGGCAATGCTCAACAGGTACTTAGTGTGCCCAGAAAATGTCCCTCACACCATTACACCACCAACAGCAGCCTGAACCGCTGATACAAGGCAGGATGGATTGATGGCTGTCTGACCCTACCCATAGCAGAAATCAAGACTCAACAATTTTGTTGAGCCCATGCAAATTGTCAGTTGTTTCCTCAGCTGACAGGTGTGGCACCAGGCAGTTACTCTAGCTTCAAGGTTCAATATATTGTGCGGTGAGATGCCTTTTCTCATACCCTGGGTATAATGAGTGGTTATTTGACTTTCTGTTGTCTTCCTATCGTCCCAAAGCAGTCTGACCATTTTCCTCTGACCTCTGACATCAACAAGGCATTTTTGTCCAAAGAGTTGCTAGTCACTGGATATTTTTTTCTTTTCAGATTATTTTCTGCAAACTCTAGAGATGGTTGTGCAGGAAAATCACAGTAGATCAGCAATTTCTGAAATACTCAGACCAGCCCATTTGGCACCAACAACCATGCCACGTTCAAAGTAACTCAAATCACCTTTCTTCTCCATTCTGGTGCTTGGTTTGAACTTCATCAGGTCATCTTGACTGTCGACATGCCTAAATGCATTGGATTGCTGCCATGTGAATGGCTGATTAGATATTTTTGTCAATGAGCAGCTGAACATATATACCTAATAAAGTGGACAGTGAACAAATCAAGTCAAATCAATGGGTCCATCTTTTATGTGCAGTCTATGGGGAAAAACCAACATCAAGTGTTTTAGTAAAGTGGTGAGCCACCATGTTCTGCCAGAACATCTCACTTTAATAAGGAGAGATCATTGGGAAGAGCTAAACATGATTTATTGAGATACAGAATTCAATTAATAAGCAATTTGTGATCAGAGTCCGATGGAGCATCATAACAGAGCAGAGTCCCAGCAATGACAGGAATTAGGCCAGGATGAGTGAATACAGATCTTCCTTATTGAACTTATGCATAAGCTTTGTTTTCTGTTTCTGGTGTTTTTATGTAAAGCACACTGAGTTTAGAAGAAACTAAATGTACAATATTAATATAATTTCAATCCACGTGGGTTTAGATTTGGTGAATGCGAAAGCCATGCCATACATACTCATCACACTATTCAGTGACTTCTTGTATCCAGTGGATGGGACATTTATCATCTAGGAAGAAACCACCCTGTATGAATGGAAAATATTACCTTTATCATATGATTCTCATAAGGTGTTCACTCTAAGGCAGGGGTGTCAAACTCATTTTAGTTCTTGGGCCACATAGAGCCTAATTTAATTGTAAGTGGGCTGGAACACTGAAACTTTTGCCCAATAACATATAAAATAAACACAAGGAAATTGTTCCCCTTTCTTTTAGTGTAAAGACATTCAAGTTTGTTCTGAAAATGTTCACGTCACATCAAATGTTGATGTCAAAAATCCATTTATAAAATTGATGATGATTGATGATGAGTCTAGTAAAACTGAGGATGAATCCAACCTCTGGCTCTGCTCTGATGAAATTAGCAGATTCATCCTGAGGGCTGAATTGGACCCTTTGGCGAGCCAGTTCTGGGCCCCTGGAATGAGGGGACAAATTTCACATAACATGCATAACAGAGCCACCAGATGCCCTCACTGTTGGGGTCAGGGGTTCATGTTTTTCCTTTCATTTGTTTCCCATTTTTATGTGTATATATCAGAGTATCACAGCTACATTAATGTAACAAATTCAACATGTTTCGAACATTGAAACATTTTCATGATTATGTTAAAACTTCCCTGCTTTGGTATAATGCTGTCTGCTTAATCTAAAAACATGTCTCTATGTTATTTAAAAAGTTAAAGTAGCCATTTGTGAAATCTTGTATAGGAAATTGTGAAGTACAGCATGTTCCTTACTTCCCTCTTTAGTTTCTGAGAACATTCACTCCAATTTTTAGAAAGTAGTTGGTATGCATCAGTTAACTTTTAGGACATTTCAAGGAAAAGGCTACATAATTTGGTACTCCATTACAGACAGGAATAAGGAAGTGGACCTTCTCACATACAAAAGTGAGGGATTCAACAACTTCAGGGACATCTACACAATCGGCTCCTTCACTAGTGATTCAAAATTCAAAATACTGGTTTAAAATTTCAAACTGAAAAAAAAACCCCAATGTTTTTATCAGATATGGTGAATTATTTTCTCACCTGATAAGTGAAAATCATTTTTAAGCCTAGCTGCGAAACCATGTGATTATATGTATTAACATAACCAGTAAACATGTTTTAATGTTAATTTTGACTATTAGTATCTGCATGTGAAATTATATCAAGGTATGAATCAAATTGTGTAATAAAAATGCATATCCTGACCTAAATCAGTGATGAGATGTGCTGAAGATACCCTCTAGCCATGTAACCCAAAGTTACATAAAAAGGCTTTTAAGGTCAGTTTACACAAAAGGTTATGTCATACCTCCTTGAATTATGATATAATTCTCATTTCTCCTCAAATGGATGGGCATCCTCTTCAGTATTATAGGAATGTATCATGTTCTGGCCTAATTTATAAAGCTGTCTCACCTTACATCTGGGCATTGCCTAACAGACCTTTTTTTTTTTTTTTCAAGAATATGAATCTACTAAAGCTATTTGTGCTGGAACTGCAGCCACTGACTGCAGACAAGAATGAAGGCAGTGATGAATGCTCACATTGCAGTAAAAGATACCAGGTTTCTTGTGGTTGTATTAAGCCTGATGTGGTTTTGAGAGTCTCACTTACTGATCACATGGGCTGCTGATTTCAGGATAAGGAGGGGGAAAATGGCAGTTTACAGCCTCGATTCTTCTCCTGAAATTGGAGAAAACACACTCTGGTCCATGTTCTAGTTATTACTCATCACACTATTTGGCAGGCTGTTTTCCCTTCAGATGGACTCTGGTCGCTGGGACATGGTTTTAAGTAGTTTTCCACTAGTGCAGTGGAACATGTTCAGTCTTCTAAACAATGTCCCTTTCAACAGATTCATTTTATGACTGCTTGA
>VUQS01033552.1:0-12868 GCA_015108495.1 Heterochromis multidens
AGGCAGGCGCTTTGTTCCCAACCAGTCCCTGTGGACAGGAAGCTCTCACAACGTTCACAAAAACATCATCTCCACTAGCAAAGCTGACAATGAAGGGAATGAATGAAGAACATGGCCACCATTAGACTATTTAATAAATATAAATCAGAATCTGTGACTAATTTACATCAAGATAAAGGTTAATAACTGTATATTATTTGTTATGCTGAATTTTTAGCCTGAGGATTATATTATTATACATGAGCGAGACTAAAACAAGACACCGGAATTAATCCTCATCTGATCCTGATTTATCTGCCTGTAATGGAGACCACACATGACGACTGAGAGCTACATTTAACGACATCCAAAACAGCTATTTTGGATTCATTCTTGTCCCAAAGCAGCAGGATTGCCTCCTTGGCCCTATTCTGTCAGTCTGTCGTCTAGCAGCATGGTTAAAAACACAGCATTGCGAAATATGTTTGGTTGTTTACTACAAGCAGCTTCTAACATGATGCAACACATTCTTCAGCAGCTGTTAAGCAAAGTTCCAGCACCATGACAGCAGCTATCATCACCAGCACTGAGGGACAAAACATCTTCAATCTCAGCACTTCTTACCTGATCTCCACGCCCGGCGAAGGAAAGCAAAGGCAAAAGAAAGCGCAGCCCTGGAGCCGACTCTGGCCAAACCTTCGACACCTTTACTGGCCGGACGAGGGCTGAAAGAACACGAACACATAGGGATCAACTAAATATCATCAATTTTAAAATATAAAACAGCCAGCTTAAGCACAGATACATAGGATGTATTACTCTTCCCCTGTTGGAGGTCGTGGGGGTCATTTGATAAGGAGTAGGCCAAGACTGGTGTTTTTGATCATAAAGCAACCACTACTTCCTGCTGACCTGAAGCCTCCACAATGGGTAGCCTTGCACGGCAGCCACGGGACAAGTGATGGAGAGCCGACAGCTGTAAATAACCTGTTCACAGATTCACTTAGAGACACTTTTTCCTGTCTTTTACTTCTTATAGATAGAGCTTACTGACCAAAAGCTCCACCGGCCACCATCTTAGCTCAAGCTGAACCGAAGGGCCAGGGGGTTTTCGGGAGGGATGAAAATGCATCACTGTACAGGAACGATGTGCATCTGATTTATAACACAGGAAAAATAAGAGCTTTGTTGCAAAAATGAATGCAGTAGAGTAATAATTTTATCATGATTGTCTTGTTTTCACAAATGTTGGAAGCCAAAATCATAATTTAATTTAAAATTTGATTAATAGTCCAGCCGTAATATTAACGCTGTCGTGCATTTATGGGGCAGCCACAGTAGATCCCAAAATGAGGCTTTCAATTAAAAATAAAAGCCAAGTCTGCTCCAAATAAAGGCCTGCGATTTTCTGGAGCTGTGGTTAATAAAAGCCTTGCTCACTAAGTATGGAACTGAAGAGAACATTTAGAGTATGTCCTACATTTACTATGCATACAAGAGACCTATTGGAGCTTGCCTAAGAGGCTTACTCAAAGAAAACGCAGTGTGCACTCACACACCGAGCCTCAGGGTTTAACTTTCACTCACTGGGATGTACACACCACAGTAAAGGCTGTACAGTAGTTAAGAGTATACAGGAGTATACAGTCTGTATACTCTAACACTACTCCCCCATGGAAACAAAACGCAAGTTACAAGATAGGTGCCGGCTATGCAGCCTCTGGAGGATGAAATGTAATTCCAATCAAAGGCACGAGGCTACTGGCACAGGCGGTAAGCACTGATGCTAGCTAATGCTAACAACATACACGACCTAAAGGCAAGAAGATGAAAAGGAGATGATTGCTGGGTGCCAGGATCAGGTTGCTTGCGTCACCCAGGTCACATTGTGACTTTGTTGGTATTGTGTCTCAATCTCTCCGCACACGATGGATATCCAAGTATTTCATACCGTCTCTGGAAATCAGGAAGAATAAAATACAACCAGCACGTTTAAATGCATTTATATATGTGTACAATCAGTTTGACACACACTGTTAGCGCCACAGTAATACACTTTATATAAACTACTCAGTCAACTTTGGCACAGACTCTTAGAAGAATGCCTCATTCATTGACTTCAGCCATGGCTGTAGTCTATCCAAGCACACGCTGGAGAAGATGTGAGTATATAACCTCCCCAGCTTCCTACACTTGACTAACCCCATGAACCCAATGGACCAGTTCATCAGTCCAGCAGGATTTCACAGCTAAAAAGATTTTGAAAAAAAAGAAAAAAAAAGACAAATCTGAAATAAGCCCCCACCTGACTCTGTAATTCTCTAACTCTGAAAATATTCATAGTATGAAGGTCAAATTTCGCAGGGCTTTATTAAATATACTATAATTATTGTACAAAAAAAGATCAGCTAATTCTGAGGGGGTCAGAGGAGAGGAGCTGATTGATTTTGCATGGAATGACCCAGTATCTAAATCTGCATCTGTTCTCTTATGAGACCAATTTTTTGTGCACAATGCCTGAGAAATAAAGAGTAAAACTAACTAAAAGGAATAATTTTTTTACCTCTTGTTGTCAGCAGCTGGCAGTGGTGGGCTGGGGGGCGTCTTCCAGCGGACCTTGTACTTCTCCTCCATCATGCTGTGGCTAAGAGAGATGAGATAGCGCTCCAGGATGACGAGGCGCTGGCGCAGACGTTGGGCAGACAGGGTGCTTTTCGCCATCTGAGCTGAGAGCTTCTGCTGGTCCTCAACCAGAACCATCAGGCAGTCCTTCAGCTCATTCTCATCTATGCACACAAGGAAGGAGCAAAGATAAGAATAACATGCTGAAAATAACTGACTGCAGTGGCATGTCATTTGTTTTTAGTGGCATTTGTTTATAACCAGAAACACACAATTTGCAAGTGAGCTACAGGAGTGAAAAACCTCTACTTTTCAATGTTAAATCCACATTTCAGCTGGTTAAAACATTGAGTGCATTTATAAACAAATGCATTTGTAAACAATGGCATGGAGCAATCACTATTCAGTTTTGTGGTTTATTTTTACTTTTTAACATTATTTTTTCTTCTGCAATTATAGAATAATTAGCTGAAGCAAGCTGTATCAAAAACCTTTTATTAAAAATGCATACAGTAAATTTTACCGCACAGTCACCGGTTATCTTATACCAAGACTGTCAGCATAGGAAAAAAACTCTTTAACTGAAACTGTACTTAGTGACTACCTAAATATTCCCCTAAAAACCGGTATTATTATTTGTCAAACACTTCACAATTCACAACATCAAGAAAACATAGAGAACATGAAAATCATATAAGATGAAAAAACATTAAACATTCAAACCATTTTTCCTATTCATAAAAAATAGTCCTGCATTTCAATAATTTAAGATGCTGTCTGGCATTTAAAATGTTACTAATTAAAGAGGTCAGAGTATACTTCCTGAGTTTCCCCTTTCTTTAGTCCATTACAAAACCTTTTGTTCGAAAAGGGCTGCAGAGTCTCACAAAATTGAGCTTTTCTCTCCCTCTGCAGCTGAACTGCCTAAAACACCCTGTTTGTCAGTTATCCACATCACAGTGTAATACATCTACATAGTACCTTGTCAGGAGCTTGCCTGAATTTCAAGCTAAAGTCATATCTGCTACCTACATTTAGTAAGCAATTTTATTATGTTTTATGTTTTTGCTTTATTAATTTTATTTAGCTATTTTACTCTACAGATTTACTTTACTGTATTTTATTCAGCTTTTCTTTTTGTATTTTTTGGGAATGAGTTGCCACCACAAGTGGGAGGAGGAGTTTAAGCATCTCAGGGTCTTGTTCACTGTGGGGAGAGACGGAGCAGGAGACTGATGGATCAGTGTGGTGTCTGCAGTGGTGTGGATACTGTACCGATCTGTTGTGATAAAGAAAGGGTTGAGTGTGAAAGTGAAGCTGTCAAGTTATTTGTCAATCTACATTCCTACCCTCACCTATGGCAACGAGCTGATACAAGCGGCTAAAATTAGCTTCCTCTGAAGAGTGTCTAGGAGGGTAGGAGGCTCAGCCTTAGAAATAGGGTAAGGAGCTTGGTCATTGCGAAGGGACTCCTCCACACTGAAAGGAGACAGTTGAGGTGTTTCAGGCATATCCTACCAGGAAGCGGCCCCTGGGCAGACCTGGAACACGCTGGAGAGATTACAACTCTTGGCTGCCTACCGGACGCCTCCTAGGTGAGGCTTGGGAATGCCTAGGTGACCCTCTGAAAGAGCTAGAGGAAGTGGCCAAGGAGATAGAGATCTCTGCCTAGACTGTTGATCCCGAGACCCGGACCCAGATAAGTGCCAGAAGATTGATGGCTGGCTCGATGAATGGACTTTAGTCCATTATTATTTATTATTATTATTTAGTCCATTATTAGTTTCAGTGTTAGTTTCAGTGTTACTTAAAAGTAATAAAAACTAAACTGAAACAAGCAAATCCACTCAGGAAACTAACGAAAGTAAACTGAATTGAAAATAAAACAAAATTTAAATGAAATAAAAAATAAAACCCATTGTCTAATGACTTATGGTTGACAAGTCATCAGGTAATGAGCATATCCTGGATGATCGTCCTTTCAGACTCTTTGAATGACCATAATTTACAAAATAAACATGTTTTATTCACTATGACCTGAAACTAGCAACAGACCATAAAATCATCAGGAAGTCGCTCCCTGCTGGCCATTAAAATGAATAAAGATTTAAGACACTTGTGAGTGGGCTTAGCTTTAACAGACTAGGAACCTACTTCCAACTTTTATTTACAGTCTATGCCTAAGCTTTTTGAGTGTTACTCAATAAGAAAAAAAAATAAAATAAAAAGTCACACAATCAAAATTTTTGCCCCACTGAGTTTCATCACAGCAGGTCCTGTTTTCTGATCTGGCTCAAAAAAAAAACAAAAACAAAAAAAACCCTTTTTGTATCTATACCGCAGCACTGCAGGGAAGACAAGGTGGGCCAAAATAGCATGTCTGAAATCCACTTAAGCTTTATGTAAGCCAGACTGGCCTGAGGTTGTATGAGCCACACAGCACTCAGCTGTGCTCAGCTGTCAGAACAGATATGGATCCCAGTCAGACTCACTGCTCATTCTACACTCCCCACAGCTAAAGAAATACCAGATTCATAGGAAGTTATCACATCTTTATTAAATATCTAACATGGGAAAGAGAAGGAAACTGCAAAGCTCTCACATGTCAACATCCTGACTTCAATACAACAGCTCAGGAAGTTACAATCACACAATGGGAAAGCAGGAAGTATGCTGTTTGAACTTTAACCATCAATGACAGAGCACTTGTCCATGCAGTGATCCAGTTACACTCACTGTATACACCAGTCCAACTTCCTGTCTCAGTCAATAATAAAAAAAGAGGGAAGCAACCAAGCAGACAGTAGAAAAACCTGCATTCACTGGCCCCCCATCCGCCTGCCCAGCGCTTATCTCGTACCACCATGAACCGTCCCACCCAGCCCCACCAGTAAACACAAACTGGGTGAGAGACGGTATCCCGTTCTGAACAACGACGTAATGTCAACTAAGATTAAACTCTGCAGGGTAAAAATAACCACTCAGACCAGCAGACTTTAGGTTGTCATTTCAGTTTCCACACCTCACGTGCCAGCAAAACACGCACACATCAGCTGGGCCTGACAGGCCAAAAAAACAGTGAGGTGAGCCATTAGTTGAAACGAGATTTATCTATTCGACATTTAGGTGTTATGAAACGCTCTGCTGTCAGCGTGGTATTAATTACCCTACTTGGAAACAGAGAGGGGTAAAATGACAGGAGTCAAAGCAGGAGAACAAGGTTGCAGCAGGAATTACTGCAGCTCGCCGACTTTTAAACTCATTCAGGTAGTGTTCTCACCTGGCTGCCGCCCCCAGTCCCACGTCTCAATGATGGAGTGATGCACAGATGTTGACGTCTCCTCCTCCTCTTTCTTCTCTTTGTCATTGGGCTCATCCTTCTTCTGAGCTCCAAAACAGTCAGTGCAGTCTTCTATAAAGAGTCAAAAGAGATTAGGACGTTCACCTTCATCCTCAGCAGCAAGGTTAAAGCACCACTGCCTGTCCCAGTCTCAGGTATCAATCCTCAGACAGTGTGGAAAAGGGTGCATGTTTCACAGTCAAGTGTTTAATGTCACATAGAAATACCTGGGTGAGCTGATTCTTCTCCATTGAATGTTATCTCCTCATCTTTTACCATCTCATTCCACATCTCACTCAGACCCTCTGGAGAGAAAGCCCGCTGCCAAAAGTAGGGAGAAAAATGCAATCAGTACAGAACAGATTCAAAAACCCTACTTTAATTAATGCGGCGTGTGCATGGAGAAATATTCGACACCACCTCGAAAAAGGTTTAACCACGGCAAAAAGAAAATAACCGGCAGTGAAATAATTTACTCGAGAATAACAACCATTTCTCTTTACAAAACTACATTGATTTCTGTCGTATCAGATAGCTCAGGCTGATTCTGCTTACATGGGTTGTGACCCCCCAAAGACCAGTTATAAGCCAGAAAACACAGTGGTGTGTATTCATATCTTTCTGTTTGTTCTGTAGTCAGTTCTGCACAGACATTTCCATCATGTTATAAGAGCACGGCAGCTAATATGGATCCACTTTGATCAGTTATTGATCCTTTAATTGAGGTGGGCAAAGTTTTTCTCAGTGGGTCTGACTGACTTAGATACAGTAAACAAAGAACAATTTTTTCATCCATCTTTGACAACGACAGAATCAGTTTCCTACTGGATAATCCTCTTCCTCTTATTTTGGAAATTCAATTGCTGCTAACCAGTTAGCACCAGTCCTTCCTGTCTTGTGCTTCACTGCAGCTGATGATGAGAGACCTGGTTCTGTTCTGGATCCTCTGTGAGATGAAGAGTCACTCTAACCAGAACCTGCAGCAGCTGGAGAACTGGTTCATGTGCCTCCACGCTGACCAGAACTAGGACTACCATCGCAAACTGCAGCTGAGGGTGGAGTAATCTGAGTCTGTCTACAGAATGTCTCAGAATATCTTAGGATGTTGGGGTCGGAAACAGTCCAAGCAATATCTTGCCCATATGTGTTTTAAGTAATCAGGTCATTCGTCTGCATTTTATTCCTCGCTAAATGTTCAAACCTTCAGAGTGTACACACAGATCCTTTTATCAGTCTGACGAGTGGCTGAAATTCCTCTATGCAGCCTTAATAACTCAGGAGTACAAGAATAGCTGTTTTATGTCTGAGTATCAACTGACTGAAGAATACATCTGCTGAAAAAACACATCTGTATGTCATCCGCTTAGTGCTACAATACACATGTATGACATTGCTTTGCTCAGAAAGACTCACAAGCTGAAAGCCAAATGTTGCTTTCCTATCTCAGACAGATATGAAAAACATATTAGCTCACAGACTCATCAGACTTATAATACTAAAGCTGCACTTCCTTCAGTGCTGGAGAAAGCTTTAATGGTGGGAAAACATGATATCCTTCCTCAAATCAAGTCCTGATTGGATGGTGCAAGTTAATTTTCAAGTTCAGAGTCAAGACAGACTGCAGCCTTTTAGGTTCATCGTGTATTCACTTAAACAACTCATAATTACTACCAACAAGGGTTTGTTTGCACAACACAGACGTTTTTAAAGAAATAGCTTTTCTGGTGATGTACTTTATTACAGGCTAAACAAGAAAAACAATAATCATATGTTGTTGACCTCATCAGCATGAGGCCAAAGACTGCAGATATGTAATCAGGAATTCATATGGAGGCCTTACACCTCTGTTTAACCAGTCCTGCCCTAAATTATTATAATGAACTAAACTTAAAACTAAGTGTAAAATACATTTAGATAGCTTAAATCCTAACATAAACAATATTTTAGTTACAAAACTTAAACATTAAAGCTGCAACCTGTAGGGTTTAGCGCATGGCACCACGACACTTTTTTGTTCGTCTTGGGATATAACATATGTCTACCATATTTCATACATGTACATGAAACACAGAGGTGGGGCTACTTCATAGAAATTTTTATAGTGGTCACTATAGAGCCATTTTATGTCCCCCATGTCTCCTTCCCAAAAACAAAAACATAGTTTTCATCCATTCCGATGCATGTGCAAAGCACAAACAAATATGATTTCCTTTTGTAAATAATAATGACACTAAAATACAGAGCAATTTCACTATTCGATGCTCAAGCCCTAAAAATCAAAGTGTAGAGCAAACGTCTTTCGTTTTAGTCACAACCAACCTCAGGAGGCTTTGCTGCAGATGTTTACTGACTGGGATGTCTGAATGCTTGTGAGCTAACTGTCTGTATTATTGTAATGGATTATTTTACTGTTCTGAACCTCTCAAAATTTGGCTCCAGACAAACACTATTACATAAGTAATAAAACTAAGACTGAACATTTCTTAAGAATAAAAACTAAACTGAAATGAGCCAACCCTCTCTGGAAAGTAACTGAAATTAAACTGAACTGAAAACCAACGATTTCAAAATATAAAACTATAATAATTCTGGTTCTGACAAGATGTAAAATGCAATCAGTGAGACACTGAACTATTTAGAAAGCAAAGAAACAGCTAGTGGTACCACAGTGAGTACGATTGATTAACATGGACTAACATTTTCTCAGCTCATCTAGAAAAGTGATGTCACAGCTGAGGTAAAGATGAGAAATATGATCAAACTTTTAAGATCATTTCTTCTCCCCCGTCACCTGACAAACTTGAAAAAAAAACATCATGATGAACTTTGTTTCATATCACTGCCTCCTTCTCGTGTACATACCTGCAGGTCTATCTTCAGCCATTTGTCATGAAATCTCAGCTGAGCGTCGAGGGTAAAAGATGGAGAAGGCATATTCCCCTCTCCTCTCTGGGCTGCAAACGCAGCCAACCTGCAATTAAAGCATGTGTCAAGCTTTGTTGTAATAAAACACAATTTAATAAAGTCACTGCGAGCTAGGAATCTGCTAATATGACGATGTAAGTGCATCAAGAAGGGCTGAGCCTTGTGGCCATTAACTGAAAACTTTACTTTCCTGAGTGGCACCTACCCCAGCTGGTTTTTTATTTATTTATTTTTTTAATTTAAATTACTTCATCCCTGGTAAAGTCATTAAAATGTGTCTCTATGATTTATCCTGAGGGGAAATGGCTGCTTTTTGTTTTGTTAGGTCAAGTTTTGCGAGTCTTTATCTTCTTATTATATTCTTGGCAAAGGAGAATCTTCACCAGCTGATGGTGCTGGCAGTTCTACTGTTTAGAGCAGACAGTAGAGGAGACAAGGAGGTTTCAGAGCTGGAGCTCAGTGGAGAGCTAAGAGGAGGAAAATATAACCTGTCTGTTCCAGCAATTGTCATTGTGAATGTGAGGTCCTAAGACAATTAGATGGACAAGATCAACAAGCTGATAAAGATCCAGAGGGAACACAGTGAGAGCAGTTTGATGTGCTTCAAGGAGACTTTTCTAGACCAAAGCATGTACCTTTATCCAGGAGTTTTCAAGCAGACAGGGATGTAAATCTGAGTGGAATTGCACTACTTACAATGTGGTATAATCCTTAACATTTTCCTGCAAAGGAACATTTCTGCTAGCTGTTCGAATGTGTCCATGTTACTTCTCCTCTGTCACTGATGTTTGAATTAAGTTTGAATCATCACACTGTTTGGATTCCTCCATCAGCTGATGCAGAGGTCATCCAAATAACTGTGGCTGTGGATAATAGCTGTGCTGACTCATCCCATAATACATGTATTTATTTGTTAGATTTGTTAGACACCCCTCGTGTCATGTGGTGCTCCCCAAGGGTCAGTTCTTGGTCCTGTTTTATTTTTTTTGACTTCTTTCAGTTCAAAGAGTCCAGATCTGAGGCTCTTTTATTCTACCCTCCAAATCTGACCTTGAAGCCCTCCAGCATCAGTCTGGATGTGACATTGGAGTCTGAGCTTTGCTTTCACACGCAAATCATCAAGGTTGTACAGGCTTGCTTTCTCCAGCTAAGAAATAAGGTTAAACTTTTTTTAATCTCAAACATATCTTGAAAAGGTCATCCACTGCCAAAAGTCTATCTCCTTCCTCCAGCTCAGCTGCCAGAGATGAGACCACATTACCTCCATCCTCGATGCATTACACAGGCTACCTCTTAGGTATCGAATTGATTTTAACTTTAAATAATTACTTTTTAAGCCTGTTTACAGATTTAGTCACACCTCACGAACCTCAAGTCAGACCCTCCTAACTGCTCCTGAAGCTTGCCTCATTACAAAAGGAAATTACTGTTTTCTGTTAGCAGAGGAACTGAGGTAAGCAAACTCAAGATCTACTTTAAATCACTACCATCACACAAAGGCTTTTTAGAATGAAATGTTTTTGTTCTTCTTCTTTCGGCTGTCGCCTTTAGGGGTTGCCACATCGGATCATCTGCCTCCATCTCACCCTATCCCTAGCATCCACTTTTGTAACACCAACCATCTGCTTGTCCTCGCTCACTACATCCATGAACCTCCTCTGAGGTCTTCCTCTTTTCCTCCTGCCTGGCAGCTCCATCTGCAACATCCTTTGTCCAGTATATCCACTATCCCTCCTCTGCACATGTCCAAACCATCTCAGCCTTGCCTCTCTAACTTTGTCTCCAAACCGCTCAACCTGAGCTGTCTCTCTGATGTACTAATTTCTAATCCTGTCCATCCTGGTCACTCCCAATGAAAATCCTAGCATCTTCAGCTCAGCCTCCTGTCTTTTTGTCAGTGCCACTTTCTCCAAACCATACATCATAGCAGGTCTCACTACCATCCTGATTTCTCTCACAAGTCATCCCTGATGATTTTTATTCATTCAGGTCTTATTTTATTTCACCCTTTTTCTATTTTCCATTTAATTATCCTTCTCCTTCTGTGTAATTTTTACCCTTCTACTTATTTTATTTTGTCATGCTACATTTATTCTACTTTATTTAAGCTCTGTTGTTACAGGTTGAGCTCCGTGTTTTGTCTGTTTTGACACAGAAAGTTTTATATCCGAACAAGTACACTAATTTAGCATTTTAATATCCCAAATTTGGCGATTAATCGAGTTTATGTTACCTCATTTTAATGTAATATTCATCTGTGTAAAGAAGAATCACTAACAAAACATGAACACAACTAATATGAACAGACATGAAAACAAATGGAAAACATGGACTCGAATATTCAATGACAGATGATGCATAAAAATGGAATTAGACAGTGAGCGGGTTAAGCTTTAGTAGGTGGGTTTGAAAAACAACTTTACACAAGACGTGACTGACCCTCAGCTATAACAGAGACAGTACATATCTGTAACTTAATCAGAGCATAAATGAGGCCTTTATGACATGAATGAGATTAAATAACATAAAGATGGTCATGATTTGGGGCCAGAGATGTTTCAGCTACATAAAACGCTGTGAGGAAACCAGCAGATCGCAGCATTACATGCTAGCAAAGGCACTGATAACCTTGATATTTGGAGCCTGTTTCCCACACATGATAACGGACAGCAGTCCGAAAACACCGCACACTGACACAGCATCATTGCGATCATAAAGCTATACCTAACGCTGGGCAGCGTCAGCTCGGCGCTAAAGCTAACGTTTAGCCTGCTAGCCAGCTAACACTCGCCCGTGCTAAAGCGGCTCTCATCATGCAGGCGCCGATAAACGAGCTGCTGTGAGCTGACACCGAACCGAGCGACACGCAGCGGGTCACGGAGCTCAGTAACATAGAGAGGAACATGTCAGCTTTCACCACAAACGCTGTAAATTACCTGCGGTTTCTTCTCAAACTGCTCTCGTCCCCTCAGCTGCTCTGCTGCATTACCGAGACCTTCATAATGGGCTTGATTGACTGGGGCACGAGACATGGAAACAAATTACGTAGTTATAACGGCCACATTCGGTGCGCTACATTTGTATCACCACAGCCTGCACAAGAGCGGGGTTTATGCCACGATGCAGCAATGTTGTTTAAAGATTCTAGTACGGCCGCCCGTCCGTGCAGTACAGTATTATAAATGAATGCTACTTTCAGACTTGAGGCGGGACATAGGAGGGGCGGGGCTGGCCTGGAGTGAAGGCGAAATGTCCGCTGGGTGTCGCTGTGGCTCAAGGAAACGGGAAGTAAACAGATCAGCAGTAATGGCCTCTGATTCAGGACTACCGGCAGTTTCTTCTCAAAATCTGGGAATAGCAATAGCTGTAATATCAAGTTTCATTAATGGGTCGACATTTGTGCTTCAGAAAAAAGGAATACTACGCTCCCGCCACAGAGGTAAAGCAAATAAACGGTTAAAAGTGGCTGTTTGTGAAAGAATACAGACTAAAGTGTGGAATTTACTCCAACAGGAAGGTCGTACCTCACAGATGTGGTGTGGTGGAGTGGCACACTGTGCAGTGAGTATCATTTACAGACTCTCAGTGTGTTATTTAGAAAGCCAGATTTCTCACATGCCTGTCTGTGAATCTTCGCAGTGATTATGGGTCAGATTGGGAATTTCCTGGCATACAATGTGGCCCCTGCAGTGGTAGTTACTCCTCTGGGAGCCCTGGGAGTGCTGTTTGGGTGAGTTCAGTAAGTCATTCAGCTTCACACAGACATCATATCTGGCTAAACTACAAACATCATACAGTGTATATATCAGAAGTTTCCAGAACTTTCTTTTATGTTTAAGCTTATGTGTATCCCTTCCAAAGAGATCATTTGAATCCAGAAAATGCTTCTAGTTTTTCCATACATTCATAATGAGCATGAATTTATGGTAATTTGGGGCTTTTATAGTTTTTTTTTTTTTTTTTACTTTTCTTTTTCCAGGGTGTAAGGATTGTATAGCATAC
>VUQS01033552.1:12888-25692 GCA_015108495.1 Heterochromis multidens
TTTTTTTTTTTTTTATTATTCTTTTTTTTTTTTAATTTTGGGCTTTTTTTTTTTTTTTTTTTTTTTTTTACTTTTCTTTTTCCAGGGTGTAAGGATTGTATAGCATACATCTTTAATTACCTAAAAAAAAAAAGCAAAAATTGGATGCACAAGTTTGAATTAATTTTTCTCTAATCCACACAGGGTCAAAAGTAAACATATAGGCTCAAATATATACATACACTCCCTTAAATCTTTTAATAAGTGGTGCTGAAGGTTCTACAATGTCTTTTAACTTGACAAGGCCAAGGCCTATTAACTTCTCATTAATGATCATAATTGACTATAACTAGTAGTTTCTCTTTGCCAGTATTAAAAGGATTTTCATACATACACCCCCCACTAATATTTGGTTAAATGTCCCTTAGCAAGTTGAACCTCGACCAGATGCTTTTGGTAGCCATCAGCAAGCTTCTGGCATAATTCTGGCTGGATATTTGACCACTCTTCTTGGCAGAATTGGTAGAGTTCATTTAAATTGGTTGGTTTCCTGACACAGACCTGGATGATTTTTAGGTGAAGTTGGAGAATTTGGAGGTAGTTCTCCTTCATTATTCCACCCACTTTTTGCACTGTACCAGTACCATTATGCTATCACCACCATGCATAACAGCTGGTACAGTGTTTTTAGGTTTGAAGGCCTCACCTTTACTTCTCCAAACGTACCTCTTGTCACTGTGGCCAAATAGCTCAATCTTTGTCTCGTCTGACCATAAAACTTTTCTCCAGAAGGCATTTGGCTTGTCCGTGTGGGCAGCTGAAAATTTCAGTCGAGCTTGGAGGTGTCAGTTTTGGAGCAGGGGCTTCTTTCTTGGTCACCATCCTCTCAGTGCATGGTGATATAAAGCTTGCTTCACTGTGGACAGTGACAATGGTGTTCCAACAGTTTCCACTTCATGGCAGGCTTGAGCCTCAGTGGTTCCTGGGTTGTTCCTGAACATCCTAACCAATTTCCTCTCATCTGAGGGTGACAGTTTGGGTCTTCGTCCAGACCTTGGCAAAGTAGTGACATATCTGAATATCTTGTACTTAAGTACAATTGTTTGAACTGATGATCTTGGATGATCTGTAGTTGTTTAGAAATGGCTCCAAGAGACCTTCCCAACTTGTGTAAATCTACAATTCTCCTTCTTAGATCTTTACTGAGTTCCTTGGACTTTCCCATTGTTCTGAGTATTGATCAATCCAATGAGTGCTGTCAAACAAATCCTTTTAATGCTGAAACTACCAGTGGTAGTCAATCATGATCACTAAGGACAAGTTAATAGGCCTTGACCTCGAACCTTCAGCACCACTTATTTAAAGATTAAAGTGAGTGTATGTATATATTTGAGCCTGTATGTATACTTTTAAACCTGTGTGGATTAAAGAAAATCCCAAATAAATTCAAACTAATTCTTGTTTTTTAAAGTCATTAAAGATGTTTGCTGTATAGTCATTCCACCCTGGAAAAAGAACAGTTAAAAAAAATAATTAAAAGCCCAAAAGTACGAGGACATTCATGCTCATGATGAGTGGATGGAAACTTCTGACAGCTGTTTGGTATTTCAGATTTCAGGTCAAGTTTGTTTTTTTGTTTTTTTCACAGTTTTTAAGACAGTATGTAGAGGTTGAGTTCTTCCCTGTGACTGGTTTCCTCTCTCCAGCAGGCTCTATAAGCAGACACCACTGTGGATCCATGTGGCTGGCTGTTGTATTACGGCTGCTTCTCTGTGTGATAAGCAGCTCTGGTGTTGTCCGAGTGTTAACTTGACATCCTGTGTACACACTCCCGGCCTTATCGTACACTGTGTATGTAGACGGAATCACAAATACTTCCGGAGGTCAGTAGATAAAGTAGACCCACAAACACTGAACGGAACATAAAATCACAACAGTCAGCTACATCTGTGTGTGTGTGTGTGTGTGTGTGTGTGTGTGTGTGTGTGTGTGTGTGTGTGTGTGTATGTGTGCAGTCCAGGGTTCAGTGTGCTGCTGCAAATAGTTAAACTTTAAACAGCGATAAACAGAGGAGTTGCTCCATGACTCTTGACCACCTCCCAATGTGTTTATTGATCAGATTGTTACTGCAAAATTCCCATAAAGCAGTCCAAGTTTTGTCCCATTTAAGGCTGGTGCTTAAGGACACTCAAGCCACAAGCAGGAAGACATAGATCATAAATGGCCTACCTGCAGAGCACATAAAACTAAAGACCACTAAGTACTGCAGACTATTAAAAACTACTTCAATAAAAACCAGATACAACATTATTCAAACCAAAAGCTGCAACACTCAAACTGCAAACTTTACAGCCCTGACACACGAGTGTTAGGCACTTCTGTCAGTGCATCATATTGTACTGTTTTAGTGCTTTAGGTACATTAAACACTGCCTGACTAGAGTTCCACATTGTTCAGATATACCCAACCTCCTCTCTTTCCCAGAGCATCAAATACTGCTCTTCTCTCCAAGTGTCTCAGAGATATGCACAAGGTGTCGTTTGGCCACTTTGCTGTGACGTAACAAGTTATGGCAATAGTGAGATGAGTCTCTCACTCCCAGCTGGTCACATAAGGATTTGTTGGCATCACATTTAAATGCAAATCTGAAGCAGTGATGGCGCTTTGTGCGAGCAATGCAAGCAGCATCTGTTAGCCCTAAAGAATAATCCAGTCCAATAAATAAAATATTTATGTTTATATTTCCAATTTTACTTATACAAGAGATTTGGGGGATGAGGATTTAAGATGAGAATTTGGGATTGTTGGGGTAGAAACTTTCCCAAACAAAATAAAAAGCAGGCAAAAACAGAGACACAACCCTTCAAAATAAACCAAACTTTGAAAAGCTTGCTCAATTAAACATCTTTCTCTTCTTCTTTAAATTTCTGCCTCTCAAACAAATGCTTTTTCCCATTGTGAGTTTTGAGTTTATATTTCTCAGGTAACCAGGAGACTTTGAAAACTGGGAGGCTGTTTGGAGTTGATACCATTTTTGGCACTGAAAACCTTAAATATTTAGGCTGCTCGAGATGAGAGAATGTTATACAGATGATGAGCAAAGAAAGGCGAGACAGATGTTGACAACAGTGCAGTTTATTTTGCCGATGAGACATTTTTTTCTCTCCTTGTGAAGGATAAAAGCATCTAGTCTTAGTCCCTTCATAACAAATATGATCCTTTGATTATTGAACTTTGCCAAGCGATGATAACTGCTGTTTATTTAAAAAATACAGACCGGAATTTGCTGAAAATGTATCCGCAAAATGTTGTGCTTTCTGTTCAAAGCCCAGTGACAGATGAGGATGTGGGTCACAGCTGACGCAGTGGATCACAATCAAAACTGGTTTGTTCAAACTCTGGATTTTTCTTCCTTCAGCTGAACATCTCTGACATTTCAGGAAAACTGTGGTTTTGGAGGAGTGTGAAACTGGAGAAAAGAACAGAATTGTTCCGTTTATTAACCACAGAAGAAAAGCTGATACAAGCTCGACATCCTGTTGAGGTAAAATTATAGAAAATTACAGACTGGAATCAGATAATACTTTGACTTTCAGACACTCAAATACAGCGGGAACAATAGCTGGCAGGTACAATAAACTTCTGTTTGGTTTTATGATTTTTTTCTTTTCTTTTTCTCTCCTGAAGGGAGGGCATATGTAACCAGTTCCATTTGTTTGTCTGTCTGTTTATTAGCAGTTTAGCGTCCACAGTTTTCAAGATATTATTTTCAAATTCTGTGTGATGGTAGAAACAGCTCGAGCTGATTTAATTTTGGTGAAAATCGGGTCAAGGTCAAGGTCACACCAGTAAAAACTTTATATTACCCACAGTTTTTTATGTATGGTCTTCAAACTTCACAACAATATACTAGGCCTTAGGGGACATATGTACCTAGGTTGGCTAAGCATTTGACCTTGACCTTCATGGTTAGCGCCCAAGGTCAAAGTTGACCTTGAAAAAACCTTGAAGAAACCATATCAATTAATATATCATATGAAAGGGAAGGGAGAGAGCTGTACAACAGACTTTTTATTTTTTCAATGCGATGCCCTACAACATCACAATAACAACCCAACTGTTTTTACAAGGTAATATCTTAAAGTTTATTGACTTAATTTTCTCAAGTTCAATTAAATCACTTGTTTTTATATTTCAATGCTGTACAGGACGACTATAAATATTTTTTCTAGTTCACTTACCTTAAAAAACAAATAAGACGGCTGGAAGGTTTTGCAAGAAAAAAAATGCACTTTGGAATACATTTCATAACAGGAAGATCTTTCTCTCTCCTTTGTCATACAAACGTCTTCCCTCAGAAACAGACGGTCTTGAAGTGTTCAAATATTCTGAGTGCACGTTGGTGCTACGAGCACTGTGTTACCACAGAAACACTCAAAGTGTACTAATGCTGGCTGGTCAAGCAACTAAAATGTTTTAAGAATGAAATTTTTGCACATAATCCTTCCTCTGTTACTAACAAGCAGTGCTAAAGCTAAGCCAGTGACACATTCTTACCCTTCTGAAACATCCTGATGAAGTCTCTCTACAGCTGCAGCCATTACTTAGAGTAAAAATTCCCTCATTGACAGACAGTCATGAAAAATGCTGATTTTATGTAAACAGCTTGTGATAAAACAGTCATACCAGCTGGTCTTTAAGCAACTTAAAGTTTTTATGCTTGAGATTCACATTCACCTCATGGGAAAGTGCATGTCCGCTGCCCAAAAAATAAAGGGAAAACTTGATCATCACAGTATAACACAAAGTCCGTTAAACTTCAGGGATACCAATCTGTCCATTTAGGAAGCAGAAACCAGTGTGAATTCATTTCAGCTTCTTTGATGCAAATAAAAGTGACAACAGGTGCACTGGAGAGGCAACAAAAAGAAAGAGAGCTGGCCAGGGACATAGAAGGGCATCAACCCAACAGCAGGAAAGATCTCTGCTCCTTTGTGTGAGGAGGAACAGGAGGAGTGCTGCCAGAGCCCTACAGAATGACCTCCAGCAAGCTGCTCATTTGCACGTTCCTGTCCAAACTGTCAGAAACAGACTCCATGAAGGTGCCATGAGGTCCAAACGTCCTTTAGTGGAACAGACCAGCACCATGCAGGTATCCCTGTAACATCCCTGAAATATACTTGATCTTGTGTTATACTGTGCTGATCAAGTGTTCCCTTAATTTTCTGAGAAGTGTACACCTCCAAATGTCAGGCATCTTGCCCTCTATTATGTTCAGAGAGCTAAGCTTAGTGTGTAAGATGCTAAAAGCATTTGCTTAGTGTGAATGAGGAAGCCAAAATACACTGGCCTTGCTTGGCAGCACCTAAACACATGAATGTCAGTAAAGCTGGAGCCTGGGGCTTTCCCATTAGCAGCAGCAACAGTTTATGTGGCTGAATGGAAGCTGGATTTGCTGTCAGAGTAACACATTGCAAGCTGAACCCTTGCTGAGTAATCAGACAAATGGAGAAGGAAGCAAGTCAGCAGATATGCTGCCCGCTGAGTCTAACACTGCACTAACACCCAGTAAAAAAAACCACTAGCACCTCGATTTCAAATCCATAGTGTTGGTCCTGTGGAAAGTTAGACAAGGTGATGAGACCACAGATGCCAAAGTCATCCATCTGCTCCTTCTACACTCTTCTAACACATGCTCACCCAGGAACCTATGAGCAGCAGTGTCACATAGTTTAATTCTAGTGTAAATATAGTTTTTTAGGTTCAAAAGTAATGAACAAACACCAAGTGACCCCAGCAGTTTTCCACATACGCACACACACACACACACACACCATGATATCTGGAGTTAAGCAACCACATCAAATTGAACAGATTGTACCGCAGCAATAAGGGGGTTCTGTTTGTTTGTGGAACACATGTAGACATGTTTGTCTGAGTGTGTTTATAGTTTCTGTGAACCCAAATGTGTCAAGCTGAAGATATTAATGTAAGAACATAATGCAAGAACTCCTTAACATCTTTATCCCTAATATTGTGACCAAGAAATAGAGATAATTGTGCCTTTGCACATTTGCGTGGTTTAATCGGCCAAGATGCTAAACTATAATCAGACGAATCAGGATTGGTTGATTCCCACTGTGTTTCTGCAGGTCTCAGGCCTGTGTGATAATCAGTCTGATGAGATGATCTAAAGGGCCTCAATTCACATTATTCTCTTTCTAGAAGAAAAACTGTGTCATTCGATACAAAGAAGATGAGCTTTACCACATTGTATACTAAAATTCAATTCTGAGTGATCCACTGTTGCCTCCAGCAAAGCAGCGCATTGAAGCAATAGTGCTACTTAGAGTAGATTTATTTTTCTCTGTTAATTCCAGGCTGTAGGTACGTCATGACCGTAAACATTTTCTGAAACCCTACGCCATGACCTACACTTGACATGCACCTTCTAGAAATGTAACTACACGTTGCCATTGACGCAGCCAGCACAGGTATAAATGCTACATCGTTCACCACAGAAGCATAATTCAGGTGTTACTGGTTCGCATATCAGAGGTGCTTCTGCTGCTTCAGCTTTTGGAACTTTTTAGCAGACTAAATTTTCCTGTTCTCATTTCTCTCAGAGATACAAACTCAAGTATTTATTGGCTGCCAGGCTCACAGAGTGAGAGTGCTGCAATAGTGAGATGGGTGTCAATTCCAAGTCATTAGATAAAGACACCCTTAATGACCCCTTAGTGTCGCATTTAAATGCACTGGGTATTCTTGTGTATATTTTTTTAACATGCAGGGTTAAAGTGGGAAGGGAATATATTTGAACCCAAATCACAATGTTTTCCTAAACCAAACCAGGTAGTTTAGGTGCCCTAACCTAAACAGCAAGTGAAAAAGTGCAAAGCACCAAGCTCCCAAAATATGTCTCCTGGTTGAAAAAAGTCTAATTGATCTCTTTCAAACAGCCGGAGGACCTTGGGATGAGAATTTGCTGAAATAATTTCAAATCACTGCTGCAAATTCCCACTGACTGTTCTCTTCAGGAAATATAAAAAACAAAGCTTGGGTTTTGTTCTTTTGGGCTGCTTTATCTTGATCCTCATCAGCCACAAACAAGCAGAATAATGTGTCTGTAGCTGCATTTCTTTTAATGCTGGAAATACCCTTACAAATCAGATGTGATCAGTGCAGTAAGAACAACCCCCAAAGTCCCTGAACTTTCACAAAGTTCTACCCCCCTTAGCAGGACATTTCTGGGGGTGTTAAATAATTAAACATTGCTTAGATCCTGGTTCCTCCTGTGAAGGTCCTTCAAACCAAGGGGATCCACTGGAAGTGAAACAATTGCACAATATTTCCTCCTTCCTGCTCATCAGACAGCAAACAAATGACAGTTTGTGGGTTTTTTTTAAATATTTTATAAGTTAGTACAAGCTGATAAATAACATGCCTGACCCTCAACATGGACAATTTGCTATTTTCTTGTTTTCTTTGCTTCAGAACCACGCTTGAAAACAAAATTTTCTTCACAACTAATATCACACATGGACAACAGCCCTCCAGACAGAGACGCATATCCTACAGACTGAGACCTTTATCAGCTGGAGCAGGAATGGAGCTGAGAGATTAAGAGAGACTCAACGGGTGATCACGATTTATTGTACACAGGAGATAAGACGCACAAACACAACTGCATACATGTGCAGACCACACACAGTGTACACGGCAGATATCGCACACACTGACACATAATCATGTTCACACACACAAAAACAGGGACGACACACACACACAGATGCACGCTTCAAAAACCGTGGCTGGATGGGATCACTGCCGCCCTCTCCTCCCTCCTCTTAACCTTTGACCTCCATCTCTTCATTCTTCTGTCTCGCCGTCTCACTTCCCGTCTCTGTCTTTCATCTTTCTCACATTTGTTTCTTTTTTCTGTCTTTTTTTTCTTTTCTCAGTGTCTATAGTATGTCCCACACCCAGTTTTCTCTCTTAGGTTTCTGCTATTTACAAAGTTATTATTTATTTTTTTAGTTTATGAGGACTGCAAACTCCTAAAAAGATAAGATCAAGACATTTTCCCCCTTTTTAGAGCGCAACAAAGAAGTCAAATTGCACAAATTAAGGTGAAGATTTGGTGGAAAATTCTGCCTTCATGTAATCAAGGGTCTTGATTTAGTCAGAATTAGTAAAGATAACATGTTACATGCAGTCACATCAATACTCAGGTAGCGAGTACAGATTTCATCAGAACCAAAAGGATAACTGGATACGAAGCTGAAGAAATGCTCCCAAAGACAAATTTGCATCCAATTGTAGGAAAAGTCTTCAGAAGAAAATTGTTTTTAATATACAGCACTAAGTACTACTGTCATGAATTTTATGAGTTTGGATCTACAGCCCCATTAGCCCGCTGCAGAAGACAAATAAAAGCTAAAACAGCGACATGTGAAAAAGCATATTTTAAGAGAATATTTGCATTTGTTTGCTTTTTCTAATGGTTCAAGGAGCATTTTAACTGATCATTGGTTCACACAGATTTCTTTTCATGTTCCTAACCCATCAACCACACACACACACACAAAGACCAAAAACAAGCACATTCCTTCAAAATTTCAACTCTAGAGTGTTATTGGGGATTTTACAAGATGTTTCTGATTTCGTCACTTTTTTCAAAATCTTTCATATATGGTTCATCGCATGCTAAGTGGTTAAATCTGAACGTCTGGCATGAGACAACAAAATGCATTGGCAACACAAAGCAGGGACAAATGTTCACGCTTCCCTACAATCATCTCCAACTGAGGTTTAAATCAAAGTGCTAAAACATTTCTTAATACTCAAACGTTTTAAATACAGTGCTAAATACCAAACATACCGGTGATTAAGCTGTGGGGTAATAGGATTAAAATGGTCAGGCTAAATCACTAAATCCCATATAAGATCCAGTTTGTCACACTAAAGAGGCTTTTACTTAAATGTAATTCATTATAACTAAAGTTTTTCCTACAGTGAGATGTGGGAATCAACCACATTTGGAATGAGTGTGATGCGTGGATTTTAAGGGTGTGTCTTGGTGGTATGGTGCAAGCTGAAAAGAAGCCACTGCAAAGCTACCACCAGAATGGAAAGAAGCTCATCAGTGCATGGGTCAGCCTTCCTGGGTCTGACTGATTGTCCTCTGAAACTACACACTCTGTGATTTTCAGCACTTCTGGTTTGCTTTCAACATTAATCAGTCTTAACTGATAAGAATGAAAACTGCTGGGCATCAGGATATTTTTCACCTCCACCCTGAGGTAGATTATAGTAGAGTTTGAACCTCCTGGTTGGCTGGGGCCTCTCTGTATATACTTTCTGTGACTGCATGGGTTTCCTCTGGATGCTCAGGTTTCCTCCCACTGTTCAAAGACATGCCTGTTAGACTGAATGGAGTTCTTTAAATTTAAATACAGGGACAAGCACGAAGAGCTGCTTTATTTTAAATTATACTTTATTTCATATAAAAACAAAACAATAAACAAATAAATTAGATATTTCTAGAATAATTCTCTTGAGGAAATGTTTAAGAATGCCATGATTTTTTATAATTGGTATCTGAGAGAAGAGCAGATAACTGGAATGTAAAAATATCTATGTTTTTTGGACACTTTGTGGATGAAGCGTTTTTCCAAAATGACAGTGAAGATGAATGAGAACTTAAAATGCAAACAAAAGAGAGTAGATACATAAATCCTTTGTTGATGAGATGGTTGTTTTTCTCCAAACACAAGAAAATGACTGGTTGATGAATTTAAAGCATTTTTTTAATAAAACCCTCCATTTTTTAAACTTTTGAACGTCTTAAATACATAAAAGTTTTGAACTGATGATGCAAATGTTGCCAAATACAGAAACCAAAGAAGCTGATCATCTGTGTTGATCTCTGTCAATTTTTTTTGTTTTGTCTGCAGTCAGATCCAGGAGGAAGGGTGAGACTCAGTTGGCATTTTACCCCACAGGGGAATTGTCTACAGCTGGTCCTGGTGGCAGGGCTGCAAATCTGAATTAAGATTTGTAATTTAAAAGATGGAGGCTTTGGGGATAAAGATAGGGAGAGAAGAGGAGACATTACCATAATAAGAGCCTCTTCATTTGCACACAAGCCCAAGCTATGCCCACAACACCACCCCCTAAACTCCCTCTGGTCTGTAGTCACACCCATTAAGCCAGCAAAGCTTTCATTGTCCAGCCAGGCTGCGGACCTGAGGACCTATTGCCAACAGATCTGCCTGGGTGAAGGGTTATAGGCAGACAATAGGGGTTCCTCCCCCTCCTCCCCTATTTGAAATCAATCACACAGGCTTTCACATTCAGTGTCCCCCCCATGCTTGCCCTCCTCTTCTCCCAACAGAGTCCTCATGCTAAAATCGTAAGTCCTGCTTTCAGGATGAGTCCCACCCTGGACACACTGTCCCTGACAAAGCATTCATGTAAGAGTAGAGCTGTTGTTAAAGGAGCACTGTGTAATGTTGCCCTCAAGGTCATGTGGTACCTTATATGTGTAAAAGAGCCAGTCTCACAACCTCTGGCTCAGACATGTTCAAAACTAATCTTATAACACATTAGAGCTTCATTTAAAAAAAAAAAAACTGTGGTTTTGAACCTTTTCTTGGCCTTGAGGTTAAAAACAAAATGACAAATGGAGGGCTTCATTCCCAAATTCCCCAAGCTGAAGTGATGCTTAAAGGCCTAAGCCATATTTTTTTTCCTCACCACAAGTACTTAAGACTGTAATTGTTAATGGAATTTTTATGTTTCAGTCAATCAGTCATAGTTCAAAATAGGGGCTGCTTTATAATTGTTGTGATTCTGGAGCAACTCCAGTACTCAGTCATTTCTCATTTACATTTGGGGATGCCATTGGAGATAACATGAATATGCTGGTACTCTGGAAACAAAGCAGAACACAAAGACCATGTGACAACTCACAGGTTTGGCACTTGATTAAATTCTTTTCTTCTTTTGCCCCCAAAAGCCTTCACTTTTGTGTCATTCAGAATAATTTATAAAAGGCAATTGTCTTTCTGTTGTTGATATGTACATACAATATTTTAATATTCTAATATATTCACAGGAAATCATCGATTCAGGCACTTCTTAGCATGAGAGATCCTGAGATTTAAGACTGTTTTCTCCTTAAATAAGCAACACAAAAGTAATATAATCTTATATAAACAGATTTATATTTAACAATCAGTTTCTTATCTTCTATCATAGCAAAATAAATCTTTTGTTTGTTTGTTTTTGTCAAAATGTCTTTATGACCGAGGTTTTCCAGCCCTGGTTTTGGGTTGAGTTTGTGGATGAGACCTTTGTCTGTTGCCTCAAAGAAAGCACTTCAAGGCCTTTCGAGTATCAGGGTCTCTTCTGTAGCCTCCAAAGCTACAACTGTTCTTGGGCACTACACCAGAGCTGATAGTCCAAAGTACTAAGATTTGTTTGTCCTCTTTTCTTCTGCTCGGTCTTCTGTCCATGTTGTAACGTTTTTCCTCAAATCTCCACCATGTAGTCAAGCCCACTGCCCTTAGTGCTCCATGTGCATACATGTGTGTCTGTGCATGTATTTGTGTGTGTATGTGTGTTTAGAAATGCTATCTATATCTAAGGGCTTTGTCTGATGCCATAGTGGAGGTCCAATGAACAACATCACGCAAATAAATCTTTGATTTACCTTTAGAAAGGAGCAGCAATCCTTCAGTTTGGCAGCCAGAGGATGTTAATTCACTCAAAAGCCCAAAGTAGTGTTTCCCCTCTCTAGTGTCCTGTTTGTATGCATGTGTGGGTGCCTATCGAAGAGCGGTCTTCATGTCTATTCGAGAGTGCACATCCTGGTAGCCCAAGAGGCAGGGGTCAGTGGATAAGGCATCGTGGGTAAAAACTGAGTCGTTGTCAGAGGAGCAAGAGCTGGATGTGTCCTCACATGAAGGGGAGTATTGTTCAAAAGGCGTTGACAGATCCAAGTACTGAGGAGAAGAGGCAGTTTAACAATTAGAGAAATGCTGGTGTCTCTGCAAAAACATCTGCAAAACTCATAAACTCATAAAAACGAAAAATAAACAAATCCACATTTAAATGTTTTTAAAATTGTTAAAAATCAATGAAGATTGAATTTGGCTGGTTCTCAAAGGCTGTCATTCTGCTATTGAACTTGTTGTGGAGATGTGGAGAGTCGCTGCCATCATGGTTTTGGACCATCAGGTCAGCGTAGAATAGTTTTGGAATGGCTAGTTTAAAGTTTAAAGTTGTTATAAATGTATCTGAGCCCATGAATGCCTAAAAGCAAACAAATCAAGCATGTTAACTACTGGCACGTCTGCAAAGGAATAAAAAAAAAAGCACCACAATTTCAGCAGCCAAACACTTTTTGATTTTCTGTTTATTACTGTGAGTTTATAGGATCAGAAATCTGCTCAGCTCAAGCAGTCTGTGTACTGAACATCTGTGCTGCAGATTGTCGCTGTCAATGAAAATGTGTGTGTACATTTTCATGGCTGCATACGTTACTGTCTGTTTCTCACTGAAACTTATAGTAATACTGTGTGTGTAGTAAAGCAAAGTAAAGCAGAAAGAAAAATGCAAAAGGCACAGTTTCACAAGTAAATTGTACATAAAAGTGTTTTAAGACTTACATATAAAAGAGAAACATTTACAGCTAGATATAATGGTTTATAAGTTTGAAGCCTACCTCGTCAGAAATGGACAACAGCACTCTGTCCAGTTCCTCAACCAGCTGTTTAAAGGTTGGTCTCTGGGTGGGAACAGCATGCCAGCATTCAC
>VUQS01033552.1:25712-53028 GCA_015108495.1 Heterochromis multidens
ATAATAATAGAAAAAAAAAAAAAAAAAAAGAAAGAAAGAAATATATATATATATATATATATATAAAATGATTAAAATTCCACATAATATACAGTAGGACAAATGTTTACCACTGGTGTCTTTAGAAAAGCTGTGGACAAAATGTGCTATGTCTGAGATTCATCGTTTTACATGATTTACACATCTACATGTCTGCTACAATGTGTCTTAGCATAGAGAGGCATGGCTGCTAAGAGTAGAGAATAAAGCTGAAAAAAAACCTTCCGTACAGTTCGTGTGTGCAGTTCGATGGTTTGTCCATGCGATGTCCTTCCTTCAGCAGCTTAAAGAGTTCCTCAACAGGGATACCAGGGTATGGTGAACCACCCAATGTGAAAATTTCCCACATCAGTACACCAAATGACCACCTGAACACAGAAAAGAAGGAAAGGAAATAAAGACCATAAGCAATCAGGAGTAAGGCAATGATTCCCAACTGGATTCCTTCAGTAGTAGAAAGATTAACTCCACTATTAAATAACTGAGCAGATCTGAACAGAAGAGTTAACAGCTAACTAAAAGAAATGGATATGTAGTAGAAGGTAGCAGTTGATGGCAGTCGCTGGAAAAAAGTTGGGAAAAAATGTGTATTCCCCAACCAGCTGGCAAAAACCTGCTTGTGATTGCTTTGGTTGCTACAAACACTATCCAGCTACTCTCCAGCGTGTAGTCAAACTGTTAAAAGTGTGACACAAAATAGAAACTGGGACCATTTGTCTTCAAAGTAAAAACTGCGCCTTCTGAAACATGTTAGCTGAAGTGCTGAAGGACAACTTTTACTTTGAAGGCAAACCTCCTCCATTTCCAGTTTGTGTTGCACTCTTTCAAGTTTTCCTATCGCTCAGCTAGTAGTTAGCAAGTGTTTGCAGACAAATGTGGAAAACTACAAGCAACCGTGGCAATCTGCTAGCAACCGAAGCAATCCACTGAAGGTTTTTGGTGCAGCACCTTCTTTGCAATCGATTTCACACAGCAAGAGCCAGCAACCAAGAGCCAGATAGTGGTTGTATCATGTCCAGTGTGGCAGACAACTCTTGAGCAATATACCCATGATGTCACATGAGAAACCTCAATACTAGCTTGATCCCTTGAAGCTGGTTTGAGGCTGGGTTTACGTCTACTCCCAGAATCAAACGAGGGATCTTTCATGGGGAAGGTTAACAGCTTAACCACTATACCATGGAATCACTACAATATTAAAGATTTAAAAAGTGGGGGAAAAAAGCTGTTAAAACAGTTCACTAAAGCTATGGTTAACAGCAAATAGTGGAGATGGAGTAGGTAACTACATTTATAAATAAAAGCTCTGGCTAGCAGTTACATTATTACCTAACAATATGGATTTAAAGTTGAAATGGCTGACTAAAAGTACAGACAAAATTGTTAAAGAAAACTTAGTAGATATTGTGAAATTGGTTGCTAATAGATAATAAAGAACGTAGTAGCTAAAAGTTTCATATAAATGATAAGCTAAAACAGTACTTTTTAAAATAATAATTTATTTAACTATAACTGAGAAATCGCAGGCTTAAAGTTGTCCAGATCTAAACTGATTTTAAGTGAACACATTTGAAAATTTTGCTGATGATGGTGTGAAAATGTTGGGAACCACTGGTTAAACTTACACATCACTCTGGTGTGTGTAGACTCTGTCAAACAAAGCTTCTGGTGCCATCCACTTCACCGGCAATCGTCCCTGAAGAGCAGACACGGACATGTTAGAGCCCCTCAAAAACCCAAATTTAACCAAAATCTCATCCTTAGTTCCTCCATGCTCTCTCATGACTCCCACATTATCTTCCCTCTTCTCCCTCTTCATCCATTCTTTTCTAATTAAGTCCCATTAAGCCTGCTGCCAGTCAGAGGAAAACTTCAAACATCTGGCTTGAGAAGTATTAAAACTGTAGGGGGAACCAGTCAGTAATAAACTGTCTAAGGGGCAGATAGGTTTATAAGCAAAAAAGAAAAAAATACCTGCATTTTAACCTTAAAACACTTTATTAATATTAACAGGTCAGCAACAGACCCAAGAGTTTTAAGCATCTGATGTTCAAACTGATTGCTAACAACAGTGCAATAATATTTCTGAATAAGTGTAGCATTCTAGTAAAAAGACATTAGATCAAGGCACACAGAAAGATAGTATTTTTCCTTTGAAACTTGCTTTTAGACGTCAACATTTTAGCTTTCTGTGGTGAAAAAATTAAAAGTATAGCAATAATTTAGCTGCAGGCTAGTCCCGCTGTTGAAAGTTAGAGAAGCAAATTCCTAAAAAAATATGCTCCTTAGAAATGTTACTCACATTGGTGGTTTTCTTGTAGTAGTCGATTTGGTGGACTCCTCTGGCCAGACCGAAGTCAGCGATCTTCATCACATTGTCCTCGGTCACCAGAACGTTCCTGGCTGCCAAATCTCTGTGGATGCACTGAGAGCAAAGAGAGGGAATGTCAGAAAAAAAATAAAAATAACATGAGCTGTTGAGTCTCCAGATTAAAGATTGAATAAACAGATTTAAAGACTTCTTGGAAAGAAACAGGCAATATATTTGTTAAATATATTGCCTGTTTCTTTTCTTTTTTAGATTATTTGAGCACTTCTCTCTCTTTTGCAAAAGTTTAAATTTATAGGTCAAACAAAGAGGCCAAACAAAACTTTATTATCTAAGGTTTTATATGCATGAAAAGCTCTCAGATTTGTGCTGTGACATTTCCCTGTCTGAAAACACTGAGGTAGGGAAGGTAAAAACGACTGACTGCAGATTTCTCCAAAAATTGAAAGACACGGGAGCCTAAAATCAACACATGGTGCCTCAGTTTAGTGAAGTCCACAAAAATATAATGTCTTTATATAGAAATCCTGGAGTTTTAAGAAAAAACAACCCTTTGGGAGGAAAAAAGAAAGCAGTGTTTGCCCACATTGAATGGATGTCATTAAGTTTATTTTGGTTTTCATTTGAAATAGATGTGGGATTTGTGGGGACGTGCGAAATGAGCCAGTCTTGGTTTGTGGGTCTCCCCATAATGGAGGGTTAGAATCAGGCTCCTGCATTCTTAGGAGGCCTTATAGCTAGAAACCTGATGCCTACACCCAGACGAAGGCTCTGCTACCTGTTTGCTAACAGATTTATGGCAGCACTAAAAAGGACAAAGCCCTGCAATGAAGGGATGGACAGATGGATGGAGAAGAGTAAACAGGACTGAAGCTGCAGCAGCTCTCTGCTGAGGAATGCCTGTCTGAGACACCGGCTGGCAGACAAGGAGACATGTTGATAAAAAGCACGCAAACACAGTGCATGCTGGGAAAATGAAAGGAACAGAGGCATGTGGGTGGGGGTAGAAAAAAGAGAAAGAAAGGGATAGACAGGAAGGAGAAAGACGGGAAGAACAGCTGGTGCTGCCATCCAGAGTCTGGACCAGACTAATCAATTTGAAGGCCAAGTGCCCAAATACGATCATATACATGAAGGAACTGATCCTAATCACACTTCCCTTTCAATCAAAACCAGATTTCATATATTACAGCCCCATTTGGACATATATACTGCACGTAGGTCTGAAGAGCCAAAGAAGTTCAGTCCAGGCCTCATTTTGTGGCTGTATTACTTTGTGGTGATACGGATACACTGCCATGGACTGGCAACCTGTCCAGGGTGTACCCCACCTCTCACCCCATGACAGCTGGGATAGGCTCCAGTCACCCTGTGACCCTGAATATGATAAGGGGCTAGGAAAATGGATGGATCAATCAATATGGATACACTTCAGTGGGCCCTGTCTCATAAAAATTATGTTTCCGTTCAGCTAAACTGGATTCTCACATTTCAGAGGAAGCCAGTTTTCTCCTGGATTGCCACTGTTTGTATTGTTTCATAAATATGTCTGTATTAACATCTTTGCCAATTATTAGTTCTCTTTTCTACTGTTGTTGTACTGCAGATTCTAACCTGGTTAAAGTTATAAAAGAGTCTACTGTTATGCAAACCACAATCTTTAAACAAACCTCTCCAAACAGCTAGTAGAAATAATACTAAAATGTCAAAAAATAACACAAAACTAAAAATGTGCACAAATAGGAACTGGACCACACTTGGCTAGATGAAAATCTAGTGCATTTAACCTCCACTATCCTATGTTCCTTTTTATGGGGATCATAATACATTTTGTTGGAAATAAATCACTTTTCCTCAAAACAGAATTAAGGCTTTAGTTCTATGTGAACATATCCTTTTCTGAGACAAAAAATGTTTGATTTGTAATCAAGCCTTGTGAATTGAAGCTAACCCAATCCCATTCAAGGTGCTGGAACCATAAACCTTTTTGTGGAAGATTCATTTATTGTTAATCATCTGACTGATTATTAAACAGTTTTAAAAAAGTAAAAAATCTGTGCTAAAGCTTAGCTTTCTGACAAGTTTCCTAAAATGCATGGGAAAAACATGGAAAAACACTCATTGCAGAGAAGATTTACAACCAATCAGAATTCCTTAGATGCTCCTGCTTAGATGCTTTATAGAGATGCTTTATAGAGAACTTACTCTTTTAGAGGCCAGGTACTCCATCCCTCTGGCCACCTGGTAGGCACAGGACAGCAGGTCTTTAAAGGTGAGCTGCTCTTCAGGCACCTTGGTCACATCAAAGGTGTAATCCATGCCTGGAGGTCTTCGGGCTCGCAGGTACTCCCTCAGACTGCCTTTGGAAGCATACTCCACCAGCACATACAGAGGGCCTGAGGGCAAGCAGAAACAGGAAGAAGGGCTGTTTCAGTTATTTCTTTAGCTTCAAGGTTTGGGACCACCACAGCTGAAACAATCACTAAATCAGGTAGGCTTTTATAAGATTAACATAACAAAATGGCCTGGGAGGAATATGAGGAAATGCATTGGTTTTTATCCAAAGTAAAGGTTAGACACTCACCATCCTGTGTACAGACTCCCAACAGGTTAATGATGTTCTTGTGCTTGTCCATCACCTTCATCAGCTCCATCTCTGAAATAAGGTCTGCCAGATCTTTGTCTGTGGCGTCATCTGAGTGAAACATGTTTTGTTTAGATGAGCTTGCCTTCCTTAAAAACAGCAGAGTGAATCTCAGGAAATATTTTGTAGTACTATTCCTTTCTTACCTTTGAGCATCTTGACCGCCACAGTGGTGGCCTGTTCTGGACAGTCCTTGTTGATGCCGTAGGCTTCAGCTCTGACCACCTGACCAAAGCAGCCTTCTCCTAGAGGTTTACCCAATGTTAAACTAGAAAGAGAACGGGACCGTTAGTGAAAATAAGTATGTCCAAAAGAAAACTGTACAAATCCATAATTTGAAGCTCTGGTTTCTTAAACTGTAGGTTCGATAGAGCCAAAAATGGCCTGCGGGCTTGTTTCTTTTTTGGTCCCCACATGATGTGAGAGCTACAATGTTTAAATGAGTATAGATTCCAGCAGCCAAACTAAACTCAGTGAAGAAATACTTTTAGCAAGGAGCAGAACTTTCGAGTGTTACTGTGACTCAACACTTCAGACTATTTTTTTTTATAATACAAAGCAACTGTGAATGCAGGAGTCACTCCAGAATATCATCTACATCTTCATAAATAATGACAGAAGTGATTCTACATTGCTAATGACTTACTTCTCCCTGGGGAACTCCCAGTCTGGGTCATAGGGCAACTCAAACTCCATGACTCCAGCCAACATGGGAGAACAGCTGGAAGAGAGGCGAGCCACCCTCATCAGAGACGCACTGGACTTCCCTGACGAGTTGGACTCCACTGAGTACTGAAGAAAGAGATAAAGATGTCAGGTTTCAATAGTTTTACCTTCAGATGTGGTTGAATGATCCTTCAGATGACCTGTCAAGTGTACTTGACCTTGTGTCATAGCTGGTTACTAAGAGACGTACCTGTCTGCGAAGAGGGAACTTGGAAAGCTTCTGGACTGGGAGTGCGTCAAATGGCTCCCTTCTGGGGTTGACCTGCATTCGGCACAACACCACAATGACGATGGCCATGATGAGAGCCAGGAATCCACAGGCATAGATGATGATGTCGCTATATTTTGTCTCCATTGTGTCCATGGCATCTGCTGCTTCCTCCTCTGCAGGTGCAAGAGGACGGATTAAACAAAAAATGTAATCCATAGGGAGGGGGAAATCAAAACAATACATGATTTGTTGCAGCTTTGTGCAGTATTTGATGGCAAAACTGTTATATCTCAATGATTAGCTAAATATTTTTAAAGGACTACGCAAAGTAGTTTCATGTAGTCAAGTCTCTTCCTTCTTTACCTGAAATTACAGTAAGCCAGGCAGACTGGTGGGCAAAGCCAATTGAATTTCCAGCCAGACAGGTATACTCTCCAGCATCCTCCATGGTAACTTTGGACAGGCAGAGGACCTCCACCTCTGACATGTTCAGACTGCCAGTCTGCATGACACAAAATAAAAGAGGAGGCATGTGAAGAGAGTTAGAAAGCAGTTAGGCTATATATGACTTGGTTTGTAAGCTACCAAAACCAAAAAGGATGCAATCTCGTTGTGTTACCAACCTTGAGGACCTGAACGTAAGGAGTCCCATCAGGACCATAGCGACTACCGTTCCTTTCAATGTGCTTGAGCCATTGAATGTGAGGTTGGGCGTCGCTGTAGACCTTGCAGTGGAACTGGACATCACTGCCTACCACTGCTGTGGTGTTGGCTGGCAGACCCGCCTGCAGGATGGGCCTGTGGGGTGAACGCTCTGTATTTGGAAGAAATCGCAGGGAAGAGTTAAGCAAAGGGAGGAAAGATTCAGACTGAAAGATTGTATAAAGCTCCAGAGAAACCAGTCAATGCTGAGCATGTGGAGACTAAGGTTTAATTTATCTGCCGAGAATGCTTGAAGTTTTAGGAGGTAGGCAGGTAATGGGTAAGCACCTGAATGCATTCAGATGTTTAGTCATTTAAAAGCCAACAAAAATGCAAATTTTTTTTTTTTCTTTGCAAATAAACGCCTTAAAATAGCCAGCAATTGTCACTGTCACCTTCAATATGTTTCTATGCTGGCAAAAGACCAGGAAATGTCATTTTGGAATGAAAATTGATTCCATTAGCATGCCTATTTGCCGCGAGTCTCTTTGATCTGTGGTCACTCTCTCTCTCTCTCTCTGATCTCGTTAGCTGCCTCGTTAGTCTTCTCCCCCCATCAGCAGGGACGGAAACTGACCCTGCGGTGGAGAGACAGCGAACAAACGAACAAACAAACCGCAGCCCTCCTCGATCTCTTGTCACAAGTCAGGTAGAAAACTGGAGTGGAAGTCTGAATGTCCACATCCTGTCTGCCGCAGCCCGATGCCAGGCACCCCTGTCACCATTTGCTCACCCACTCAGTTATCTCCTCTCTCAGACTACAGGCTTATACTTGAAGGAATTCTGCTTTTTCAAGTGCTTACACATAACTAATGGTATTCTGATTGAAACACCATCCAATTTAGATTTAAAGAATAATACCATGTTTCTGTTGTTGTTATTTATATCTATGTTTAGTGCTTACACATGTAAGGTTCATGTTCTTCACTCTAGATGTCACAAAACATGTTTTTTGTTGGTTTTTTTAAAAACTTTTTTAACATCAAAGGCATCAGAAGCAGGATCATCCATGTCTTACCCAGGACATCAAGAACATAGCTGTGACTGATGGAGCCGTATTTGTTCTCCACCACACAGGTGTAGTTTCCTCTGTCTGAGGGCACAACGCTCTCCATCACCAGGCTCCAGTGCTGGTGTCTTAGCTGGCAAAAGAAGCACAGAATTTCATGAATAAAAGAGCAAATAAAAAGACTATTTATGAATCACAAGATGACAAACTGTAACCATCGTCACCTTGATGCCCCCAATGCGATGCTCTCCTCTAAATTCACGTCCATTTTTGAGCCAGCGGATGCCTGGCATGGGGCTGCCCATGGCCGGGCAACGAAACTTCACTGTGTTTCCTGCAGGAACAGCGTAGAGTTTCTTCTCCATACGCTGGGGGTGTGTCCAATACGGACCTGCACACACAAAGACCAGCTAATAAGCCATTAATGCACAAAATTCAGAAATTGCAGCTGCTAAGCAAACAGCAAACGTACCTCTGGAGAAGTAAACTTGGTCATTTTCTATCTCAGCTGACGAATCCTCCAAGTCATTGTCCTCATCATCGTCCCCGGATCCCAGCGAGTCTGAGAAGATGACACATCAAGAACAATTCATGGCTGCCTCAATCCTCAATATTTAGTAGCTTTCTTTAAAAGCAAAACAGTACTGTAGGTGCCCTTACCTGCAACAGTGATAGTGAAGTTACTCACGGGCTCTTTGGTACCCCGGAGAACACAAACATAAACACCTGAATCTTCATATGTTACATCTGTGATCTCCATGATGGCACCACGCATCTGGATGCGGGGTGTGGGCAGAACCCGGGCTCCCTCCTTGTACCAGTTCACGGCCATGCCGGGCCGGGTGCTCATGTCACAGCGCAGTTTTAGGACGTTGCCTGGCTCTAACAGGAGATGCTCTGTGGTGTCCTCATTCAAGTCCTCGAGAACATCTGCTAAAAGCAGATATGGTATTAGCATGCTGCGGTGTAGGCTCTTCTCAACTTCTTAAGGTCAGTCTGAGCACCTTTTTTGAGCTCTCCTTCTTTTTCTTTTTCTCCTTCTCTTTTTATTTCTTTTGTGGTTCTGATTATCTCACCACAGAGTGGAGCCCAGTCTAGCAGCCATTCCATCAGTTATGACCTTCAACTCCTCAAACCCCATTATCTCCAATCCCCACATACACACAAGCACAATGGCATTACCATGGAGACAGAGCCTTACTGACCCCACCCACCTCCACTCTCCCTTCCCCTCTTCATCTTTTTGTTCCTCTGTGAATTGTTCTGAGACTGAGAGCAATCTAGCTAGCACTGCAAAGTCCCTCAAAAAGAAGCAAAGAAAAGAAACAAGGAGGAAGGCAGACTGAAGCTGATGAACATGTTGCAACGTGACAGCAGTCGGAGAGTGAATATAAGGGGTGGTGAAGGCTCACTAATGATCTAAGAGAGCAAAGAAAAGCAAAACGTTTTCTCCAGTCTGTGTCCAGATGTTGAGTTTTGAGCTCACACAGCTGACAAACATACTACTACCAACTTTTAAAATCTATGTTTTCATATTACAGACACCCAAATAGATTTCATTTAAACAAACACATAGCTCTAAGAAAGAGTGAGAATGTGAGAGCTCTAGAGTAAGATTACCTGAGGGGATTTTAGTTGCAGGCAGGTCCTCAGTTTGGGAAATGATGGTCCCTGTGAAAGGAAAAGTTGTAGTTTAAAAAAGTCATGAGATGGTATATTAAAGTGGACTAAAACTGACACTAAGCTCAGGGTTTTCTCTCTTGCATTGTTATGGGAAAATCTGGATGGAATTTTTTGAATAAATTCCATTCCAATAACACAAAAACTGGTGAGATATGCCTATAACTCCCAAATATTCATATAATGATAAGTCTGCCTTACCTGGCAGGACCTCCAGCCATGCCGACTGCATGGCCTGTACTGTCTGTCCCGCATGGGTGTTCTCAGCCATGCAGATGTACTCGCCAGCATCCTCCAAAGTAATGTTGGACAGACGGAGAGTGTTCACCTTGGATGCATTGTTCTGCAGTACCTGCACGACAGATTATTGTTAAAGTGATGAGAACAGATTTCAAACACAGAGCAGAGCACATTGACACATCCGGGTTTTTTTGGCATCAGTTAGCAGATCTGTTCTCACCGTCAGAGCCCTGAGGCGAGGTGCTCCTCCCTGGTTCCGACCTGGTCCACTAACATTTACCTTCAGCCACTGCACCTTGGTGGTTGCTGGCCTGTGGACTTTACACACCAACTTTGCCTGACCACCTATCATTGCCGTGGTGTTTTCTGGGTAACCTGGAACTATCAGAGGCCTGGTGACCCGAAGATCTGGAAAACAAATGTGGAGATGGAGGAGGGACAGACAGAAAAGACAGAAGATTAGTCAAAATTTTTATGGTCATTGAGATTTGTTTCATGGTTGAATTTAAAATCACAAGTGACAGCCTGCTCATTTACTCTCTCTTTCAACCTTGAACCTATTTCAGGTGTCACAGTACAGCTATTCTGCAGAATAAAGGCGTCTTTAAACCACTACAAGCCATCATGGTCTCAATGACCGAGTGAACAAGGCAAAAATTGTCAAAACACATCCTGGTGGTTTCAGTTTACCTCTGAAAGGTCCGGCAACAGAAGCACACCATGTTCCTAAACAACCACAGACATTTAATGCCACCAGGAATTGGTGATAGAGTGCCCTGATAACCCAGCTACTATGGTGTCACCATCAGCCACAGTGCCATCCATTCAGTGGGTCACTCGCCCACTCACTTGCTGGAGCATATGTGCACCCTGGCCGGGGACCTTGCTTTCTGCTCAGTCACTCAGAAAGAGCAATTTTCCAGGGCAATTTTCTGTCTGATTGCTTCCTGCGAGCGCTTAGTGAAAAGGCAATCTGTTCCCTTGTCGGAGTGAAGTGCTGCCTCTTTTTCCAAACACCCAGAGTACATGCAGGTAATCCTTTCAGGAACAAATATACAGTCACTAGCTTCTGAGTGGAAAATCAGAAATGGCAACTGGTCAAATTGGTCAGAAGAAAATCAAATTAAAAGAAACAGCTTGGTGGCAAACAAACTAACATTTCGTGTGTTCAGAGTGAGTCCAAAATTTTAAGAACATCACATCCCAACAAGACATATTTCCATCTAATGAGACAAACGGTAACAGTAAAATAAGCAGTTAGCTGTAAATCACAGAGGTGAACCACACACACTATACCCACGCTAATGAACTTGCAGAGACAGGGACGGTGCCCCGGAGATGAACTCGCAGTAGAGTGTGAATTGCCACCCATAGGCGAGGGGGCAAACAAAACACAACACAACAAAAACAAACCCGCTCAGCTGATGCGAGCCAGCCAGCCAGTCAGCCGGCCAGCCGCCTGGCCGGCCGGCTGGGCTGGCAGCAGAGCCCTGTGTGCGACAATGAAGAGGCATTTGTGCCCCAACACAGGAACTTACAGCAGCAGAGCCCTCAAATATGTACTCTTATCCAATTAGGTTCACAGGCTAAAGAACATCTCAGAACCATCCAGTTTCTGATTAGTTCCCTTTCATGAAAAATTGCTGGACTTGATTATGTTGTAATTTTGCAGCTCCCAGTTATAATTACAAAGCTAGATGATTTGGGGGCGCACATGCATGTTAGCAAAGGCCACCACAGGAAGTATGCAGTCAGCCTTATTCTATTCTATAGATACTCTCTGTTTCATAGTGTTGCAAACAACTGCTGCATATCCATTTCATAGACAAAAAAGACAAACTGTTGCTTTCTTTAACATAAACCTTTAATATAACAGATTTAACCAGCCAAGGATTTAACTATCCTCTAAACTTTGACACTGTTGAATTACCTATCTTATGTTTTACTTGTAGAGATGTAGAGTCTATTAGTACAGAGTTTATAGACACAGTCTAAACTTAGACTTTTATATAATCTGTAAAGATGTAGCAGAAAAAATCTGGACTGAAAAGGTTTCCTTTAGTAGCAGCATGCAATTAATAACATTAGATATATAATTATATTTGATGTGCACTCAGAGCTGGTTTCAAATTAGCAACATAACATTAAACACCCACAGAATTATTTCAGGTGATTATTAAAAGCTTAATTAAAGTTTGTATATAGAAAAAGGCCACCTTTGACCTACTACAAGAGTTATTTTGTATAAATAAATAATGTGGGCAGTTTGGAAGGTGGATTTCATTATAGACCAGAAGTTAAGAAAGTGCCAGTCAATGTTTCAAGGCCAGCAGCTACCATCCACAGCTCTCTGTAAGAGTGTTTTTGTACACAGTCCTTAATTAGGGGGACTCAGCTGTTTTACAGCTCTGTTTTTCTTGAACATGACAAAATGAGGGGGTTGGGCAGTAAGGTGACTTTGGAGGTGGGGTGTCCACCCAATCAGAAATCAGAAATGGATGTATAAGTACATTTCTTTAAAGAAAATCAGGCAGGAAATGTTTCTGAGAAAAATTTCTTCTTCTTCAGCTTGAGCTTAAACTTTCTTCATTTGGTAATTTTCTTCATCGTTTCCCTCAAAAGTGGAGGTTTGATAAAACTGTCCTCTCTGGAGCCAAAACTTTGCATTGTGACCCTTGCTGTTAACCTGTAGTCATCTCAGTACTCTGTTATTACTTTACTCCCTCCTCTCACGTCATATTTCCACTTATGTAGAAAAGACTTTCCTGAACATCTCTGAGAGACACAATAAACTTTTGTGATCATACCAATAAGAATAGGTCATGACCATCAAACAGCACCAACCTGCCAGGAATCAAAGCAACAGTACATGAACTGGTACAATTCATAATCCAGACAATTTGTGCATGTAAAATACAAATCCTGTATCCTGTGCATGTTATAAAACCTAAAGATCTCACTACGGAAAAAGAGACGGCTTCTGCTCTCTGTGTCTCAGGGACAACAATCCACTTTGTCTTTGATCAATCTACACACACCCTTAAAAAACGTCACCCTGAAGTCCTGTAATATCACTATTAAATGAGTTTACCTTGCAGCAGCAGATCAAATTATTATTACATATATAAGTTTTGTTTTTGAAAGCTACTGGTTGTATGAAAGGCTGACTGTGGCTTACCTCAATAGAAACATTTTAATGGAACTTTAAGTTAACAGTGACTGGTGCATTGCACTGACTTCTGTTTATAAAGCATCAGTGAAAAGCCCCTGCCACCCCCTCCCCATCCTCTACAGCTGGCATGCAGCCAGGCAGATTTACACTTCCGTGCCTCAGGGCCTCGGATGGATCAGGTAGCGCCGTTTACGGCAGCAAAAACACTGAGAGCTTCCGACTTATTCACTCCTTCTGAGTCTCGACTACAGACTCTCATAATCATTTTGCTGTCACCTTGACTTCCTCTGGGCTAAACTTTCTAAGAAGGGAAAGTGGACTGGTCCAGACAGTTCCAGATACATATTTGTAAGAACTTCAAAGCAGCCTTGCTCCTGATGAAATGATGGCTAGAGATGAAAATGAGGCCCAGTATCCATCTGTGCTCAAACCACACATGCTTATCTAACATTTATGCAAAGACAAATCCCGAGAGGTTAAGTTAATAATAACTGTGTGATATCAGAGCAGAATTTCTCGACTTACCTTTTATTCTTAAGCCATCAGTGGCTCTGGCCGTGACTCTATCCACCAAACAGAGCAGCAGAATACAGAACATGCAGACCCTCGTCATCTTCTGGGGGTGACGTGCGTGTCTTGTGGTTAAAAGGCAAAACTGAAAGCTGGAAGCCTATTGCGGGCCTCACACTCCAGTCGCTGGCATTGGCGACTTCAGAGACCCCCAAAGTCTCTAAATGTGGAGCCTGCTGGGGCAAACAAACACATGGCAGACGGTTATCTGTTGATCAGAAACCTGATCCTCTAAGGAGATCTAGCAGGGGAGCAGCTAAAGACACAAACTTTTCTGTTCAGTTTTAAGCCAGATGGCAAAAACACAAACAATTGTCAGGCCAAATAGTTAAAGAGAGAGCCTGTATTGACTGTGAGCAGCTGTATTCTTAACCAGATGTCCTGCTATCTGTCCCACTCGTATGCCTCACATTGTCCAGGGTCTCCTGCGTGATGAATAAGGAGCAGGGCTGTTACTGCCTGTTGTTTGTCAGTGGATGGTGCTTGGTCTGTCCCGGGATAATGGGCCCTTACTAGGAAAACACTTGAAACTTGCCAGGAAGCTACAGAATCTGAAGGAGCAGCAGAGAGATTTGACTAAGAGTTGATGAGACTTCAGGTTCAGGAGGTGGAAATGCACAGGCAGCAGCAAAATAGTGAAATGGGTGACTGGAGCGGAAAAAAGAGTATTTTGTTTGGAGAGCACCACGTTCTCATTTTGATAAATTTAATTTAACAAGGCAAAAATAATTTGATAGTAAAACGCACTTGTGTTCTTACCTAGGACCAGATCTGGTAATAGGGCCTGCTACAATACTAAGGGTAGTTTTATGATTAATCAATCTATTTTCCTACTTAATCAATTAATCTATAAAATGCTTGGGTGGTTTGAAATGGTCTTTTTTTAAATCTAATAAACTGTTCAGATCCACAGTGATATTCAGCTTAATATTAAAGAAGTCAATGAAAATGAAAAGCAGCAACTCATCACAACAATGAAGGAGTTTGGATTTAGGGTCTGTGTAAGCCACTAAAACAGAGACTTGATTACTAATTAATTAATAATATTGGCTAAATCCATCCATCCATCCATCCATCCATTCTCTTCCGCTTATCCAATTCAGGGTCGCGGGGGGGGGGCTGGAGCCTATCCCAGCTGCTATTGGCTAAATCATTTGTGTTAATTTACAAATTAATTCATTAAATGATGTTTCAGCTCAAATATGAGCACGTTTTAAAATATTCTTCAAATTATTATTAGCTCTTAACCTCCAGAAACTATTGATAAACCAGGTCCCATTTCAAACATTTGAACTCTGAAATAGAAAGTGATATTTAGGTATAACGGTGAGTAAAACAGTGTAAGTTTGTAAATGCAAACATTCTGCAGACAAACAATAAACTTTGACAGTCTGTAAGAACGCTAAAGGAATAATACGGTGATTTTTCTGGCAGAGCCAACTGAGCACAGGCGCCAGATCCTGGTGCGTGCGCTCCATGCAAGCAGGCCGCGCCCACACACACACACACACACCTACACACACACACACACACCTACACACACACACACACACACTGTTTAAAGAACCAGCTTGCTGAATGAAAAGTATTCTTTCTCAATTAAGGACTGGAAAACATTTTTCTCCTGCTGCTGCTAATTCCGCTGGCACGCAGCCTGGCTGCTGCACTCTGCTGTATTCAGCTGGAGCCAAAACACTTCTACTGTATTGTACTTTTTAGCCCCCAAAACTGAGGGAAGGGCGTCACTGCTGCATATTTCAATACTTTAATTCACGCTTAATAAACCACCCCAAAGCGATATTAAAGCAATATTAGTGTCACACAGTTCATGTAGTTTGTAATGAACCCAAGAACTGCCAAAGCAAGTGAGAACTCTATTTATTATACAGTCAGCTTATAAATCTGTAAGTTTGTAATGTTACAGATCGCACGTGTGCGAGCCTCAGTCAGTAAATTTGATCAGCAGAATATATGAGCTCCACAGGCTGATAGTGTTTAGATATTTTCCCCGAAATTCTGCTCTAATTAAATTTTCTTTCTTTCTTTTACACGTTAATGGCACTTGTGGTCTGATAAAGTTCAAACTCCGCTCTAGGCGATGTAAACAATCTTTTCTCCTGACAAGTAGACTGTGTGGAAAGTTCAGTGTCTACTAATTGATCTGTTTTGCTGTGTGCATTACAAAACACAAAAACGTTCGTTCCTGACACCCCCGATTGTCCTAAAATGTATTAATTTATTAGGTGAAAATGGAAATCGGTGAACCTGGTTGGTGGGAAAACACTGATTACATTGTGTATTTTGAGACGCGTTCATTTTTTTCATAATGAATGGAAAGACAGAATAACCTCTCCCTAAAGACGAAGTATGGGTCATTATATGATCTATGCCATGCCATAAAATGAATGAAACTCTCAAAGAACCTCCAGTTGTCTCCGTCTGTTTTCACCCACCTTTCCTTTGGATCTGCGATGATTGGCACCGGGGTGGAAATCACTCCTTGTCCCGGTCGATCCAAGCGAATATCGAAATCCTCATTTGGAGTTCTACTTTTCCCGATCTGTCCTTCCCAAAATCAGTCTGTGAGCGGGTTTCAGCTTTTGAGTATCCGACTGAGATCGAAATTGAGCCTTAAATCCATCAAAAAACAAACAAACAAAAAAAACAACAACAGTGGCCTGTTACACGAACGACAGCTGTCGGGCTCTTTCAGTGACCCGGGGAAAGGCGCTGTGATCCCCGGGGCAAAGTCCACTGCAGCCTGCCGCTCAGAACGCTAAATCCATGGAGATAAAGAAAACCAAACAGGGAGCAGGGAAATTAGTGTAAAAGTTGTATAAAAATGCTGAGAAGGATCCGATTTTATTTAGACGGGTCCAAAAAAAAAAACGTGCCCCGTAGTTCAGAGTCCCGTCTTGGTTACAGTGTAGCACCGTTTTGGATAACTCTACGCGCGTCTTTACGCAGCGCTTCTACGAGTTCCACCGCTCAGTGAGTTTATCTCAGTAAGCTCTGCTGATCAAATGTGCAGCTCAGCCTCCCTCCACAGTCCTGTTTCGCTCTGCTGCTGAAAGAGAGAGGAGCGAGTGTCTGCGTCCTTCGCACACCAGCCCTCCTACAGCACTCCGCTGCTCTCTGGACGGCAGTCACAACAACAATGGTCTGAGAGCGGCTAGGGGAGGAGAGGAGGGGAGAGGACAAGGGAGAGAGAGAGGGGGAGAGAGGGGAGGGGTACACCCCTGCCACCCCCTCACAAAACACCCCCATCCTTCCACAGAGCTGGGGAATAAAACCCGAGACTCTCTGCCTCTCTTTTCTCTCTGCAGAGTGTAGTTGAAATCTGTCTAACGGTATTCAGTATTAAAACTGCTAGAAGCCTTTTTCTCTCATACAATAATTAACCACATAAATCACGCTATTAACGAGTTTTTTGAAGGTGTCATTATTGCGCGTTAATTGCTCTTTAGAAGACGCAATCAATTAAGTAGCTTTTGTGAGTGAAAGTGTGCGAACTGCCTTCATTGTTTTAATTGCTTCAACGCAAAAAACAAAAAAACAAGACAATCCCATTAAATGCATTTAGACCCTGCTTTTTATCAGGTTGTCACACTTTGTCTTAATGTTTCCCCTCTTATGGAAGTTTTGATGTATTATAGTAAAACGCATGTGTTAAATTCTCAGAGTTATTGCACTACAGATCCCACAAAACTTGAATATTGTGAAGTAACGTGACTTATTAGGATGCAGCAAAAAATAGAGACCTTTCAGTATGACAAAGTAATTTGCAGCACCAGCATGGCATCAGAATTCATGGGGACATAAAGGAAACAGCTGATATGATAACAAAGTAATAAAATGGGAACATAAAATCACATGAATACACTAATTAAATCATCCAATCGTCCAGATTCAGTTCAGTCTGCCTTCATATACTGTACCTCAATGTCTTGCCTACTGCTGGTGGGATTTCATCAGCAAAGGGGAAGCACAGCTCTATACCTCACTTTAGTGATAAAAGGGAAAAAATGAATGTTTCTTTGCTAAGTTTTCATCTCAGTAGCAGCTACATGTTCTGGTAAATTCTACTAAATGTCCAAGTTCTTGGGTTTAGGATTCCCATCACACTCTGAGAGTTAAAGTAATATCACATACAAGAGGTTTATCTATCGATTCTATCAGAAAAGTCAGGATAAAGTTTGGAATTACTATCAGTTTGAATACATGTATGAACATCTTGCTTTTTTAATAGAGATTCTTAGAGGTATCTCTGAATGCAACATCAATCACACTTTATTGCAAAATCATAGAATGGCATTTTAGACATTTTGGGGAAGGCTCTTATCAACAGGAAAAGGCACATGTAACCTGTCTGCACAGCCTGGAAACATGAAAAGTGAATACAGTTTATTTAGAACATTTAAACAGTGACCATGCTTTACAGCAAGCAATTCAAGCAATCTTTTAATCCAGTGGAGAAAAAAAGGTGTTTGCATAACATCAATTTCTATGAACAATTTTTTGTGTTATCACAGTGCATTCTCTTGCTTTTCACACAACATTGTACACTGTGTATTTTGGAGTAAGGACAGCTCTGCCCCTAAACCTAGCTGTTTTGGATGTCATGCCACAGCCATACCCCACGCAACACTTATGTGTTAAATCTGGAATTTCAACTATGAGCCAGTAAGTAAAATTTGATGGAAAGACTGGATCAGCAGCAGATTAATCACCAGGGTTCTGAATAATACATATGGGAGCAAAGTTCAACTGTCTGCATATTTTTGACCTTGTAGAGCATGAAAAACCCAGGGAAGGCCTTCTAAATCAGTTATTTCTAGTCATAATATTCTGTACATTGATCATAATTGGTTTTGCACAATCAGGTTATCAGGCTAGCGAACCTGTTCCCTATAAATCCTCACAGCACTTAAACTCCACCAATAAATTCATTTCAGCCTCACAGAAATCAATTAGAATGATTGTTTTGCCTCTGCTGCACAATTTTAATTGTGAAGAAAGACAGGAAGTGCTAGGGAATGAGGGGGCAATCATAAGCTGCAAAGGTCCCGACCCGGATTCAAACATGGTTACATGATACCTGCTTCAGCCAGCAGGATGCTTAAAGAAATCTAAAACTTTAGCTCTGCCTGCTAGAAAGCTCTGCCAGCTTCAAAAAATAAGACGCAAATAAATCACAAACACAAGGAAAGAATAAAGCAGTACACTCCGTTTACTTTTATTTACAGGTCAAACTCTTCCAGTGGCCCAAATATGAGTGTGTTTAGCTGAAATTTATGTGTCGAAATAAATTCCAGATTTGACCTTTGACACTGCTTGGTGCGACGTCAGGTCAGACGCAGCTTTACAGCGAAAGTCAAAGTACACAAATAAGTGAGCCAGTGTGGAAGTCATAAAGCAGATAAGAGCTGTGCTAATGCCAACTATGTGGTCAACTGCTGGGCCAGCCTCAGTATGTTTGTGTCATACCTGTGTGTGTGTGTGTGTGTGTGTATCCCTTTTTGGGACCCAACAGCAAGTCTTCATGACATAAATCTTTAAATTTTAGTGTGATAGGGTAAGAAGGGATCAGGCAAGTAACAGGTATTATGAGAGCAGATCTCCAGAAAACCAATAAAAGTCAATATAATGTTCTCTGAGGTAGCAGAAACACGACTTTGTGTGTGTAACTGTTGGCTTGTAAAATAAAGCAGCACAGCCCAGATTCCACAAATGATTAATTTACTCCAAGTCTGGCCCGATTTGGGGTCAGTAAGTGAGGTGTGTCAGTGCTTGTGTGTGTGTTTAGACCTGTGATACCTGTGTTTTGGAAGGGGACAGCTGTGTTAATGATAATGCTCCTTGTTGTTGTGCTAATGAGATACAGTTGGTATTGCTGCCACTTCAATTGCTTCACACACTCACCAAACAATTCTTACAATGAAACCCATTGACACGCCCCTAACTTAGGTGCTTTAGGTAAATGCACCAAGTTTGCAGTTTACTAGGCTGGGCTGCTTCACTGAGCATAGCACAGTTGTTAATGTCTCCCACAGAAGAAAGAGAATTTGTGGCAAAAGAATCAAGTACTGTTAAATTATAAATAAGACTGTTAATAGTACACAGACCAAATATTTCAGCCACATGCACTCTATTTACACTGAAAGTCATTAAAAAGGAATTTAAACTGGCTCTCAGCTGGCTGTTCTACAGTGAAAATTACAGTGGTTCAGGACAAATTTATGCTTATATGATTATCACTTCTTTTTAAATGTGCTATATAATTAGGTCAGTGATCATGGATGTTATTTACAGTACATGTGACCTTTGAGTTTGTGGGTCTTTTCCACATCTGCTACAAGAACTAAAATATCTGTAACCTGGAGTTTCCCACAGCAAGATAAAAGTTTATAGTAAGATGGGTTTTGTTCTTTTATATTTTTTATCCTGTATATCCTTTTTTTTAATGTATTGCTGTAATTTACAGTACTGTCTTAAGTCACACTTCATTTCTTTATATTTTGCTATAAAAATGGGAAATAAGTGCAGGGATTTATTGAAACATTTGCAAACATACGTAAGACAAATACAGAGTTTGTACAATTCTAATGAGCTTGAAAGTGAATATTTGGTATGACCACCTTTATTCTTCAACATAGCCTGAACTCTCTGAGGAAGCTTTCTTCTAATTTCTTTAAGCAGTCTTCCGGAATAGTTCTCCAGACTTCTTGAAGGACATTAAAAGCTCTTCTTTGGATGTTGCCGTGAAATGAATGAAGCCGTTACCAATCAGATGTTTTCCAGATGGGACTGCATGGTGGATCAAAATCTGATGGTACTTTTCTACATTCATAATTCCTTTATTTTTGACAAGATCGCCAACACTACTTACTGAAATGCAGCCCAAACCCTGACAGAGCCTCCACCGTGTTTTACAGATGGCTGTAAATACTCACTGTTGTACCTTTCTCCTGACCTCCTCCGTACATACAGACAATGATTTGAACCAGAAATTTTACATTTGGATTAATCACTACATCAGACCTGTGGCCACAGTTCTTGTGTAATTCCAGATGCTTCCCTCAGGTCCTGTGTCAGGTCTTTGCCAGATTTTTTCCTATTTCTTAAGGTCATGACTTTCGAATACTGTTCATCTGCTGTAGATAGTTTATAGACCTGACACTTTTTTTTATCCTCCACTTGTCCAGTTTCCTCAAATTTTAAAGGACACACTGCCCACCATGCTGAGATATATGTTTTCAGCTAATAGCTGTTTGGGAATCACCTTTTTGGTTGGTCTTATCTTTGGCATTTTTCATAGATTCAACTAAAGAAATGGAAACAATTGTGTTTTTGTGACAGGCTGCTAACAAAGTGCCTAAAGATACAATTTAAAGTTGGTTCTTTGCTAAGTTGTCTGTTATGTGTAGACACAACACTGGTTCATCCCTTGTGTTAGATACCTCTTTTTAATTGAATGATTCACAAGTCAGCATTAAGTGACTTAATAAAACATTCCTCTGAAAATGGTCAGGTACAAGGACTGGACTGAAAATGAGCAAAGAATTAGCTGCTGTCCAAAGAAAAACTTTGAAAGGCTTTCAGAAAGCCTGCAGAACTATACATTGTATTAAATCTACAGGATTTTGTTGGTTTTCTTGGTGAATATGTGGAAAAGTAGAAAAAGATGACCTACATTAATAGTTTTATGTGCAGTTTTTAATGCAAGAAAAGTTCCAGGACAGATGATGCACTGCAGACTAAATGGTTTGGGCTGAAAGTATTGTACTTTTGCTTATCTGTGTCAAAAATATTGAAACTATAAAGTAAGTGTTTAAGAATGTTGCAGACATTGGAAAAAAAAATAAGTTACAGTTTTTTTTTTTGTTGTTGTTTGTTTTGTTTTTTGAGTCAAGCTAGCTTGTTATTGATTATCTTAATTTAACTTTTATCTGACAAGTCAATAAGATGCTTCTCAAAATATTAAACTACTCCTTTAACATACAGTTGTTTATGGTGTGTATTTTCTGTGTTCATAATTCCATCAATTTTGAGAAGATCTCCAACACCACTGACTGAAATGCAGCCCCAGCTAGATGGTTGAAACCTGGATACAGTTGGGTGTTCCAACATGACAATGACCCCAAAGACATCAAACTGGTTTTGAATGGATAAAGCAGGCTAACATTAAGCTTCTGGAGTGGCCTTCCCAAAGCCCCGATCTTAACCCTATGAAAATTTGTGGACTATATTTAAAAACTGGGTCTGTGCCAGGAAACCAACCAATTTAAATTAACTCTACCAATTCTGCCAAGAAGAGCGGTCAAATATCAGCCAGAATTATGGCAGAAGTTTGTTGACAGTTATCAAAAGCATCTGGTCGAGGTGCAACTTGTTAAGGAATATTTAACCAAATATTAGTGGGGTGTTTGTATATATTTGAGCCTGTATGCATACTTTTGTTTTTTTAAAGTCATTAAAGATGTATGCTGCACAATCATTAAAAGCCCAAAATTACCAGGAAATTCATGCCTATGATGAGTGGATGTAAACTTCTGACCACAACTGTATGCACATCTGTACAGGACAACTTTGTCCTTAGCAAGGTTTTTCTGTTAAATTAAAGTAGACATAAACCAATGTAATGTCACAGATTACTCTGAGGTTTTAGTATGTAAATATTAATCAGCTGATAGAATCAGATACCTCAGATTGAGACTCCATCCCCCCTCCACCAGGACCTGACCTTCCATATCATCTCTTTATCTGATGACATCAGTGATATGGCAGATCCCTCCCGACCCTCCTGGAGCCTCCAGGTCCAGATAACTTTGATAGCCTGCTGCCTGCAGTTGTTAATGGGGAATCCCAGGGCTGGTTGGTGCCTGACAACTGATAACAGATTAGAAAAGAGGAGGGGCCATATTGGGGTGAATGCTAATCATTTGGGTGAGGTTAGGTTAGGAGGGTGTATGCGTGTATGGTGGGAAAGTGAGGTGGAACAGAGGTCAGGAGGAATGTGTGAGGTGTGGCTCATAGCCCATTAGTCTATTTCACCCAACAGGGACTCGTCATAGAAACATCAGGCCCCATTTAGATTTAAATTTTGGACTATTTAACTGATGCTTCCCTTAAAAATGACCATCTTAAAGAGACAGTTCAACCCAAAATCAAATCTACATATTTTTCAAGCTGTAATAATTGGTAGCTGCATGTTTCCTTCTACTATATGGCCCTTGAAAAAAAAAAACATGTATATTTGATTCTGGGGTGAAAAGCCTCTTTAAGTGCTAAGGGACATCTTTTTATTCTGGCCCTGCATATAAATTAAAAGCTGAATCATCATAATGTCAGGTTGAAATTAATTGTTCTGAGGAAAAGTGAAGCAAGAAGCCAAAAGCAGAAAAAAGTGTTATATCTGTGACATATCTGGTCGCTGAAGCCTCAAACAATAAAATTTGTACTCACAATGGAAAAAAATGCATAGATGCTTTGTTTTCTTTTCATTTAGAACGTTTTATAAAAACTTCTTGATATTTGGAAGTGGTGTAGCGCTTGAAATTGTAAATATGGAGACTCACTCTAAGACTATCTGGTGATAGTCAGCTTCAGTTTCAGTTTATTGTGTGATTGATCCTGAATGTTGGATTTAAAGTTGAGATTCAGTCATTTTATATTTTCATGATGGTGGCAGAGTGCTGTCACTCTGAAATCTCCCATAGATGTTCCCATAGGTGACTGCTAAAGTGCTTTATAATCAGCTCCTCTTGCTCTCCATGTATCTTTTCTATTTGCTTATTGAAAACTCAGAGTCTTCAAAAACACTCTGATTATATAGCTAGAAACACAAGCTTGTGAACCACATAGTGAGGATTTCTTTTCTCATTTCACATGGCCTTGAACTAAACAAAAGACTAAATCATACAGAACTGTTGGCTTTTGGCTTCAGTGCAGGTCAGCTCCTCTCACTGACTCCCACACTGATAGACTGCTGAAGCTTGCATTGTTGTGTATTTTTGTTAATCATTACCTGCGATGTTTGCAACACAATGGGACGAGCTGAGAATATGGGCTTTGTGATGCAGGGGAGCGCTGCTTCCAAAACACAGAGCTGAAAGAGAGACAGTGCAGAAAGGCAGAGAGGGAGGGAGGGAGAAGAGGGGAAGAAGAAATAGAAGAAGAAGAAGAAGAAGAAGATGATGAAGAAGAAGAGAGGGGGCAGGGAGGAGGGTCCCACAGAGATCTACAGCTTAAACATGCCATCTGACTACTGGTAGTCTTGGCAGTTCAAAGCTTTAAAGTTGAAAGTGAAGATTAAAAAGTTTCCAAATCAAATGTGTTGATTTTGGGGATCATATATAAAGTACTGTGCAAAAGTCTTGAGCCACCCCTCATTTCATTATATTTTACTTCCAAGGAGTCAGACTTTCTTGAAATATTTTAACTTGCCCTTGAGCAATCGTTCTCCAGCTTTCTGAAGATCTTTCAAAAAAAAAAATTTTTTGTGCATTGGCTGTTTTTTCACTCATTTTCAGTCCAGTCCTTGTACCTGAACATTTTCAGAGGAATATTTTTTGTTGTGACCTATGAATCATTCAATAAATAAAAATACACCTAACTGAAGAGATGAACCAGTGTTATGAAACTGGACAACTGGGGAACAAAAGAAGAAGTGACAGGCCTAAAAAAACTATCTACAGCAGATGAACAGGATCTGAAAGTCATGTCCTTAAGAAATAGGGAAAAAAATCCAGCAAAGACCTGACACAGGACCTGTGAGATCCATCTACTGCTCACTGAAGCCTCATCAGAAATGGTCTCAGTGGAAGGGTGGCTGTCAAGAAACCATTCTTAATGAAGGGAAACAGGAAGAAAAGGCTGAGGTGCCACATTACACTAGAACTGGACTGAAAACCAGCGGCAACAGGTCTGATGGAGTGAAAACACGGTGGAGGCTCTGTCATGGTTTGGGCTGCATTTCAGTCAGTGGTGTTGGAGATCTTCTCAAAATTGATGGAATTATGAACACAGAAAAGTACCATCTGATTTTGATCCACCATGCAACACCATCTGGAAAACATCTAATTTTTCAGCATGACAATGATCTGAAACACACTGCCAATGCAGTAAAAGCATACCTGGATAGAAAAACACACAGTGGAACACTATCAGTCATGGATTGGCCTCCTCAGAGCCCGGACCTCAACATTATTAAAGCAGTGTGGGATCATCTTGACAGAGAACAGAACGAAAGGCAGCCAACATCAAAAGAAGAGCTTTGAATGTCCTTCAAGAAGCCTGGAGAACTACTCCTGAAGATACTTGAAGAAATTATGAGAAAGTTGTTGAAGAATAAAAGGTGGTCACACTAAATATTGAATTTCAAGCTCGTTAGAATTGTACAAACTCTGTATTTGCCGTATATTCTGTGTTTACTTGTATGTGTGCACATTTCAAGACACTGTTGTACCCATTTCCCATTTTCTTAGCAAAGTGTAAAGAAATGCGGGGTGGATCGAGACTTTTGCACAGTACTAAGAAAGTATCAATAATAATAATAATTTTATAGCCATAATTAAACCGCTTAAAGTAAAATAAAAGCAGTTAAAATTGCCACCATTTTAAAAAGTTGATAAAGGGTAGATAGATTTACAAACTCACACACTCTTGTTCATAAAATTACAGACTTGGTGTTTTCCAACATGTACAACACAAATAACACATAAAATATGCTTTCACATTTTTCACCTAATGACAAATTACAGGAAATAAATGTATTTAGGACTGGATGAGAGTAAACATTATTTCATTTACAAGATTTTGTTTTATGGCAATGCAAGAACAGGACAGATATACATAAATACAGAGATACTAAATGGATCAGTTAGAAAACAATTTACAATGAGATGTGCATTTGCAAAACAATAAAGTATAGTAATATAAAGTATAGTAATATATGTGTATTTGTATACATAAACAAAACAGTTGTATCAAAAACTCTGGATTGTGTTTGATTATCATGCTAACTTTGTTTAAAGTTCTTGGTTTCTGCAACATGTGCAAATAGCAACTTCTGAATGGCTAAGCTTAATGAAAGGTCATGGTTGTAGTTATTAAAAGGACAAGATGCACATTTATGCAGCCAAAAATGGACATTCATACTCATTTGTGGTTTGGTGTATAGCAAAGTAGAACGAGCATTGTATGTTGTTCAGGGTGGGGGATGGTTAGGAATTCACACCTGAGGTTTGAGGTGTGAGGTTTCAAGTAAACGTCATAATCTGAGTTACAATAAGATAAACACAGTAATTTAATTAGTTAAACACCACTTAATGTCTGAATTATCATATTTCATGCTTTTGATTAGCTGCTCATGAAATAGAGTAATTTCTAAACAGATTTAAGTTTATTTGAACCAGCTTTCAAACTATAGCTCAAAATAAGTCTTTCTTTAATAAAAAAAAAAAGAATGACAAAAACAGCTGCAGTGGCATTAACCTCTTCACCTTACTCTTATTTGAAGCTCAATAGAAGGCTTCTCAATGAAGAGTTTTCCTCTTACTCCCCAGCCCCACACCTACATACACCCAGCTGTTTACATGAAGATGGATATCAATGACAGCCACTGTTTTCCCTCGCTTCTTCTCCCTTTCTTCTTTGGTTCCCTAATCGCATTCAGCAGGGAACTTCTGTCCCCCCTCACACACAGAAGGCTGAACCCTGTCTGAACCCCACTGCTTTAATTAATCTCACTGACTTTGTTAATTATTTGTTTGCTGGCTGCCTGCCTCTCTTTTTCTCTCTGAGTGTGTGCGCATCCCTTTTTGAAGTATTTGGGATGTATGCCACGGCTGAGAATAGCCTAACCCCGCTGGCCCGGCACTGATAACCTCAAGCAGAGGAGGATGATTTCCACTTTTTCTTCCCTGTGCTCAGGGCCAGAATGAAACACTACTTCCAATTCAGGCCTGGAATTTGACTCCATCTCAGGCTGCTCTGTTCATGCAAGGGGGAAAGTTATCTACATTACAAAATCTAATAATCTGGACCAAAAAGCTGATCTGAAACTGAGTTTTCATGGATTGTTATTACTATGGGTGCACCAGCAAAAACTCACATGTGCTATGTAACCAATAATAGCACATAAAACTGGCTCACGAGCAAGTAATTTACTAATGGTACCTGGGTAAAATACTAAGCATCAAATTACGACCAAATCATGCAGTAGTCACACAGCACTTCATTCTGCACTTAGCCATGTGCACATGTATGACTACAACCAATTTAGAATAACCACTTAATCCAAAATGCATGTCTTTGGGCCATGGGAGGAAGCCAGAGTATCCGGAAAGAAACCACTGGGAGAACTTAGAAACTCCCCACAGAAAGGCGGCATTTAAAGTATCTTAAGTTTGACCAAAAATAAAGAAAAAAAAAAAACTTCCAACAAGAAAATTCACTGCATTTAATCCAGCCTCCTCCTCTGCTCCACCTTTCATGTGTATCAGTGCTACCTATAAAGTAGGCCAAATGCACACACCTACACTAGTATTCACTCACCCATCCAAATCATTGAATTCAGGTGTTCCAATCACTTCCATGGCCACACGTGTATAAAATCCAGCACCTAGGCATTCAGACTGCTTCTACAAACATTTGTGAAAGAATGGGTCGCTCTCAGGAGCTCAGTGAATTCCAGCGTGGTACCATGACAGGATGCCACCTGTGCAACAAATCCAGTCATGAAATTTCCTCACTACTAAATATTCTACAGTCAACTGTTAGTGGTATTATAACAAAGTGGAAGTGATTGGGAATGACAGCAACTCAGCCATGAAGTGGTAGGACACGTAAAATCACAGAGCAGGGTCATGCTGAGGATGCTGAGGCACATAGTGCGCAGAGGTCACCAACTTTCTGCAGAGTCAGTAGCTACAGACCTCCAAACTTCATGTGGCCTTCAGATTAGCTCAAGAACAGTGTGTAGAGAGCTTCAT
>VUQS01033554.1:0-10580 GCA_015108495.1 Heterochromis multidens
AATTGTCTATGGTGTGAAGATACGAGATGTGCAGCACCTGAAACTACGGATACTGGATGCCTGTGCTGGCATTTCTCCTGCGGTGTTGCTATCAGTGTGTGAAGAGTGGGAGAAGAGGGTTGCAATCCAACACAATGGGCAGCACACACAGAAACTAAGTGGTCAGAAACTTGTAAATAACTCATGAAAGAATAAAGTTACGTTGAAACCAAGCACACCATTGTTTTTCTTGTGACATTACCAATAAGTTTGATGTGTCACATGGCCCTCTTCCTATTGAAAAAACAAAAGTTGTATCCAAGATGGCCGACTTCTAAATGGCCACCATGGTCACCACCCATCTTGGGGAGTTTGCCCCCTCACATATACTAATGTGCCACAAACAGGACTTTAATATCACCAACCATTCCCATGTTATTACGGTGTATCCATATAAATGGCCCACCCTGTACATCAAGATTGATGCTAATGGCATATATTTATGGATGCACTGCATTAACTCTAGAATAAACATATTGGAATTGCTATGGATTAATGTTGCTTTTAAGTAAATGGATTATAAAATCAGCACTCACGCACAAGTAAAAAAAAACACCCTAAGAAATATGATAAATACTCAGGTATCCACTGTGTTTCATTTCTACTGAAAAACAGTCATGCAAAAGCAATCAGTGGACCAAATTGGACTCTGAGCTCAATCCCAAAACTCTGTACTAGACAAAGACAAGATATTTCTCAGATTCACACTATTAGAGGAAGTTTAAATAGGGCTGCCTTATGAAGTGAAATGCTAAATGATGTAATCATAACTGTTTCTGGCCTGGCATGAGCAGGGAGTCAATGCAGGAATTACACTCAGTAGTAATGAAGGAAGAAGACGCTTGGCTCCTTCCATTTCTATGTCTCCCCCTCTTCACACACACACATACACACTTGCATGAAAACAAATGAATGGAAATCACGTTACCAAGCATAAAAAATTCCCACCTGCTGAAGTTGGTTCCTCACCATCTGCTGCTGTTGAGACACAAAGGAGGAAGAGGGAAGAAGGGAAGAGAGAAAATTCCTATTAGCTTCATCACAAAAATGTATCTAATGCTGCAGCTGTATTGCAACAGATTCAACTATATCGATAATCACATTTGGCGCTATTATATGTAAAGTTTCATTTACGTGTAATTCCCTCGAGCATATAGTATGTGAAGCCAGACACACCTGCTACCTGTAGGGTACAATATCCTGCCAACAGAAATGCTCTCCACTTCTGCCATGAAACATAACCTGTCACAGTGTAACATCCGATCTCCCATCCATACACGTGTCCTGGTCAGTTGCCTTTCCCTAATATGTGTTCATCATTCTGGACCAGTGTAGGATTAGCCCCTGTGGCATACATACTTACTAGCTGCATCCCTGGCTCCCAAGACCCAGTCCAGCTTTGTGGCTGAGATTTGGCCTGTCTACCATCATTACCACAACCCTCTATCTCCATCATTAGTTGTGAAATTGCTCCAAAATATGTGCCCAAAAGTTGGGCACAGATGCAGAGGCAGTCGACCAAGGGCATCAGATGCAAGGAATGATAAATATGATTGTCATTATTGTTGGGGATGATCAGAAATGTGTTACCGAAATGGATGGATGGATGGATGGATGGATGGGTAGACAAACGAGGCCTGAATGTACTGGGATTTGTTGCTGTACAGAGCACATTACGTATGCATGTCTATTATTTCTCAATAGCTAATGATATTGCTTACCAATTCTTGCTTAATTAAAGTATGATTCAATGTCATGAACATTTTTCATCCACAGCATTGAATACTAATTAGGCATTAACATATGGAGAGGGTGAAGGCTGCATAAGCAGAAAAGCAGACATGGAGTGCCTGCATTGCACGCAGGTGCAAATATATACAAATCCATCTGAGAAATCTGTTTCATTTCCAGCCACAACACAAAGATCCATTTGGAGACCAGATTTCATTCTTTTTATAAACCAAACATCAGTGCTCTGTCAGCTTGTGCTCCCTGTGGTTTTTTTGGATGTGAAAATCAAATAAAGTGTTCTCAGGGGTTTAAAAGAATTTTTATTTTTATTTATTTTATTTTAACCCTTTTTTCTGAAGAGGGGGTCTGTATTCAACGCATCTCCTAAATGTCTAGCAAACGATTTAGTAGATACTCTTGTGAGAAACTAGACATGCCTGAAATATATGATTTGAGTCCAGACAGCAGCATCTGCAAACTGAAGTGAAAACTGATTCACTTAGACATAAATGTGATAAACAGATACAGTACAATTAAAGAGTAAACCGCAGCCTTTAATGTTGCTTTGAATGTGAGAGAAAGCTTCAACTAAAGCCACACAGAGTCAAAGCCAAGCACTTTCCCAACCTCTCATCTGCCTGGCAGCAGAAGCTCCCCTTTGTGTTTTACCATGCACACGGGCCAATGTAATCCCCAAACCAAGCACATTCCACGGTTCACTTAGTGTGGTTTTCTTTCTGCTGCTGTTTCCTCTTCAGCCTTACCATAAGGGTCAAGACGCACACTTGCAAGCCCTCAGACACATACACGCACACGTACATGCGTGTGCACACACAAAAGCACACACACGCATGCACACAAACCTGCACACTTAACAAAGGCAAAAAAACATATGCCTCAGAGTGCAGACAACTATTCACACCCACACATAAATACACATGCTGAGAAGACAGAGATGCATAAAAGGATGGGTTTTATGTTTATCCAAGTGTTGAAGTGGTGAATCATAAGAGCACATAAAATATTGAAAGTACAGTGGGCTGGCAAAATTTATGTCTCTAATTGTTGGTGTTCCCTATAAAAATAACAAAACACCCGATGTTAACTGAATCACATGGCTTACTTCCCACAGCAGTGAACATCAGGATAAACTGTTGACAAAAATAGACTCCCCATTTAAATAAGTAATAAAAATATATATTAAACGATTAGCTACACGTTTGGCTCAATTAAAACATTGAAAGTGCAAACTTGTAACTGTTGAACCAAGGTGCAGTCACTTTTGTTGTTGTGAGATTACTCACTGACTTCCTGAAACAGTAGAAGCAGAGATAATGTTATGTGTTAATGCTGAACCTCTTAGAGTCTGGATTGATGGTTATCACAGTATGGATTTTGGTGCATGTGAGCACAGTTTGTGATCCATCTAATGCCAACAGTAAATTACTGGCTTCATAATGGTTGTGTTCTTAACATGAACTCGGTAGTTTCAATTGCCTGATTTTACCCAGATAAGCATAAAGCCAGTTATGGTTACAGTTACAGTTATGTCTTGTGTTGGAAGACACTGGAAATGGCCTTTTCTGTCACTAACATTTTGTTGCAATAAAATAATGCCAATAAATATAATTCTCAACCATCACTTAAAACCACTGCTACTAACATTCTTGAGAAAATGCCTCTAATTTTGTGCTAAAATGAAAAAAAAAAAAGCATCAGATTAAATGACTACATCAGCAAAAAAGCAGGACTACTGTATGTTGTATGCTGATTCAAAATGACTGATAAAATGGATGTTGATGTATTTCTATTCATAAAATCCTGCAAATCTTTTGACTTGCCCCACAAAAGCTGTCATCAAAGCCTTACCAATGTACTTCCTTCATTGGTTCGATCTATTGAGATATATATATATATATATATATATATATATATATATATAAAATCTAAAAAAAAACAAAACCCTGTTGTTATTTACCACCAATGTGCCACTGGTTCATCTATATCAAAAAGTGGTGAAAACATAGCTATTCTGCTAGCCAACAAGCTATAAATATTACATGGATCATTCTATGGCTCATTGTCAGTCCCTCACATACTGTATAAACACACAAGAATCCACTGCATACACACATGCTTGTTAACTTTGTGAAAGTATGTGTTTTGCCCCCCTATGCTCTCCTTCTTCTGTCTTGTCTTTCCCCTCACCCTCTAACCGGCCACAGCAGACGGCTGCCCCTCCAGACGGCTGCCAAGTGCTTGCTTATAGGGGACTGTCTGATTGTGCATGACTTGTGCATGACTTTCTCTTTAATATTGTAGGATCTTTACCTTATAGCATAAACCACCTTTAGGTGAATGTTGTTGTGAATTGGCGCTTTATTAAATCTGAGAAAAGTTCTCACCTGAACCACTCAGAACCAGCTGTTTTTTTCTACGGTAACTCCAGCATACATATCTAATGAAGCCATGCTAACGTTTACCTTCACGAGCCTATAACTGTAACTGTAACCTGTAACACATTGGGAATAAACCACATTAGAAGTTCACAAGCATGTGTGTGTGTGCAATGTCGTCTTATATTTGTTTACTGCAGTAAATAAGAGCAACTACAGGAATGCATGACAGTGTAATTCTTGTGGTATAGTCCTAAATTATTAAGACAGATCCATAAAGTAATCTGACAGACAAAGGCAATACCTAGCATACTGTTGTACAATAAACACTTAATGAATTGATATTTCTTGAGACTGTATTAATACATTTGTAGAACATGGAAGGTTCTGGAGATGGCTTATTTAAATGGCCCCTCCTTCTTCCCAGGAGAAGGTACTCTCTATGAGATGATAAGCCTCTATCCTGGGACATATTGGTTTAATCTGACTGACAGCCGGGAGGCAGTAATAACCATTCATAATCTAAATAGGAACCAGCCGGCCCATCCTGAATTGATATGACCTCAAGGTGTTCAGTGGCGATAGAGGAGCAAGTGCACAAGATGAACAAGCATAAAAACTATCCAGAGCATGCATACAGTACATGCACATTCATATAAGGGTGAAGATACTACTTTATACAATAAACAATAGGGTTCACAAATTTTTTAACATGACGGTAATGTACACTGTACACTCATTCACATTCTTTACTATGAGAAGCAGTTTTGATTTAGTCACTTTGCTTAAAAAAATGATTTAAATCAATGGCTGACCAACAGAAATCAGATTATTTAGATTATGGTTTTCTAGTATAGTTTATGATTATGTGAGTTTAATGGGCATGGCCTTTAGCATTAACAGCTTGTTTTACATGCATAAACTTGCATGTGAAACCTGACATTAGTATTATGCAATGTGGACCAAAAGTCATATAAAAATGGCAATACTATGCAGCCTGTCCACCCATAATGTACACAGGGTCACTGAATGGTTTGCTGAGAATAATAAAAATGATGTGAATTATATTCTATGGCCTTAACAATCACTCAGTCTGATTCACAAGGTATTTCACCCATTTAGTAATTGCAAAATTCAATGTTAAAACTCAAACTGATCTGTTTCAGTGGCACATAATGGAAGGAGATTGTGTTAAGCTGAATTTTTATTTACTTTCTTTAATGTTAAGTTATAACTAAAAGTCACATCTGCAATGTCCCAATGTCCCAGACTTATGTCAAAACAGATTTTGATAAAATTGAAAGGCAAAAACCAGGGTTTCATCCCTTTTTGAAAATGTACTGTCTCCCACCATGTTACACAAGTGTTGCAAACTTTTGATGGAAAGTAAATAATGCCTTTTTAATTCATGAAATGTCCAAATTAGCAAATACATGAACTCGCCACTTCATATTTGCATTCTGCTTTGAGTCAGTAAGTCAACCCTTTACATCTGTTTGTTGTCATTTCTTCTATTCTCTGTGTACACACATAGATGAGTTTACTGCAGACGAATTCTCAATGAAATGTCTTCTAACAGAGAACGGAACGAATATTAAGGTTCATTGTTAACCAGTAGTCATTTTCCAGCCATCTCAAAAGTGTTGCTGAACAATGTTCTAAAACAGAAACAAAGAATTAGAGTAATAGTTGTCCATTAGCATTAATGTGAATCGATAACTACATTTGGATTTTGAGTGGGGCTAGGTTGCATGAAATATTTAATGTATTTTTCAGTGTTGTTTCCTAAGCATTAGCATTAACCCTATAACCCTGCAAGGCTTTCATACTAAAGACAGCATTATTATTGCCGCCGTCTGTTTTATGCTGTTGTGTTGACACTGACCCTCACCAATGCTTTGTATCCTGGAAAGATTATGTAGAAACTTCATTTTAATGGTAGTTTTTTACAAGAACATCCAGCTGGTGTTTGAGTGGATGCCCCTTACATTTGTGTGGAAAATTATTATTCAGTTGTTTTAAGAGATAATAAGCTAATGAAAAAGTTTGATCTGATATAGTAGGCTGCTCTTTAACGATAACTACTGTGACTTCTATTGAAAACATTAGTGTTTAATTAGGACTGACCAACTGAAAACCCAACAGTGTTAACCAGAAAGAGGTAAGCCTGAGTTCTACCTAAAATAAAGGCTCTGTAAAGCTTATCACTCTTACCGTCATGGCCAGTGAAACCATGGCAAAGACAATCCGGGTAATGGATCGTATTCCCATTTAGCAGTGTAGCATCAAATATGACAGTCGGCTGTCACTGCTAATGATGGCAGCCCAGACATTCCTCGCTGGGGCTGACAAATCCTGTTTGTGTGTGCCAAGTATCTCCACTGTAGAATCTCAAGAAGTAAAACTTTTGTTAGAGTTTCCATGCTTCTTCCTAGTATTTGGTGGTGAGTAGGAGACATGCTCTGTTTTAATTAGCATAGAGTAGTTTGACAAAAGATCCAAAAAATGATCACGCAAACCGGTTTAATTTGCCACAGACCTGCATTTAATTAGTGCATGACTCAACTTGCAGCTTAAAATGTTCCATGTGTTTTCAGCCATAAATGAGCAATAGTCACAGTCACGGTCAACTTGCTAGTCACCTGCAGACTAGCAATGTCATAACTCATTACAGGCTACCTCAAATGGTAATTCTAGGTAAGTGGTATCATTTCTATGAGACACAACACAGCCAATAATCATTTACACTTTGCATGGTTAGGATGTTTGGAAAAGTACTCTGGACTAGTGAAAAGTGCAGACACTTGAGACTTTGTTTTGATTTGGTTAAAAGGCATTTACAGACGTCAGCACAGCTTCCCATGGAGCCCATCAGAATTTATTTGTGAAAATATAATTTTACTTGTATCATTTTACTTCTTCTCACGGTGAACAAAAGAAAACACTGTCTAAAGTGGTTTGTTGCAAATGAGGATTTAGTTAGTGGCACTGCAGCACATATGGCAGCCTTTATACATGTTCTACATTTGCACTAAAGATATCACCTTTCCCTGTACTCCGTACCCACACACACACACACACATGCACACACAAAACAAGAACAGATGCTCATTGCACATCTATCTCCCACATAACAGCACCCTTAAAAGTGTTTGTTCCATCACAACAGTGCTTATTAACATTAAATCATCCAGCTATGGAGTGGGTGGCTAACTGTGAAATGACTCACAGACACAATACCAACAATAATTAGGGAGGCATTGTTGAGGCACTTCCTTATCATTAGTTGTTTTCCAACTAATGACAAGGAAGAATGCAGTAGCACAACCCTTTATATCAAGTGGAGTGGTAAGCACCATCTCTCCATGAGTAAATAATCCATCCATCCTCATTTTACTTTTTTGTCAGTGGAGCAGGAGTGCAGGGCAAAGTATACCATTAATGTGTGGCTCTTTGACATGTGGTTTAGAAAGGAAAAGAAGGCGCCTCCCATCAGAAAGATATCAGAGACTCAACAATTCATATGACTCCTAGGGATGCTTTATGCACCATTACAACCTCTATGTAATAAAACAGGGGTAGGTATATTGTGGAAAACAGGACAGCAGACATGAAAAAAAAATAAAAATCCCATTGGAAGGTTTCTGGCAGATACTTCAGCTGTACATCTGTATTTCCTAATACAGTCCTGAAGGAAATGCCAAAGTATTTTACTATAGAAATACAGTGGGGGAAATAATTATTTGATTCCTTGCTGAATTTGTAAGTTTGCTCACTTACAAAAAAATGAACAGTCTCTCATTTTTATGGCAGTTTCATTTTATTGGAGAGAGACAGAATATCAACCAAAAATCCAGAGAAAAAAAACACATTACATGAAATTTATAAATTGATTTGCATGTCAAACTTACAAATTCAGCAGGGGATCAAATGATTGTTTCCCCCAATGCATTTGCACTGTTTTATAAGACAGATATGCAGAACATGTGAATCAAATTTCTAATTTTATTACTCCAGAATGTCAGTGACACAGTAGCTTATGCGGCTTATGATCCATCAGAATTTACAGGTTATTGTTATGTGTGAAGTACACAAAGAAAACGAAGTTTTAGTGGCACTGACTGGCTGTATTGCAAAAACTAATGAGAATGAAAATCCACTGAGCAGTTAGAGAGGCTTGCAAACAGTCATATCCAGGAAAAATTATTCTTGCTTCACTGAAATCTGGTCAATACTCTAGGAGAAATAGTGATTCTTGCGAAAATTGAAAAGTTCCCATGAAATGACAAATATGACCGTGACCCTGAGCACAAGGGCGAAGACCCATTTGGTGATCACTGTGTGCAAGTTTCACAAAACTACTACTAATACTGACTAATACTGTAGGAGGAGTAATGATTCTTGTGTATCGTGGAGTGATGGTGGAATGGACGATGGACACCTTGCTATCACGAAGGGGCTCTAGTAGAATTAGTCCAATAAAGTGGACCCTATACTTAAGGCAATGACAAATATGTGACAAGAATATGCTACTTTAGCCTTCTTTAGTCATCTGGCAAATAAAAGATGACCTGCTGAAGTTCAAACTGAACAGAATAAAGAAGAACTTGACTTTTAAGTGACTTTAAACGTGGAATGGTTGTTGGAGTATTTCCACACATATTTCTAGGGTTTACAGAGAATGATCCACAAGAGAAAATACCCAGTGAGCAGCAGTTCTCTGGGCAATGCCAGAAGTCAGAGGAGCATGGCCAGACTTCTTTGAGCTTATAGGAAGGCAACAGTAACTCAAATAACCACAACTGATGTATGTAGAAGAGGATCTCTGAACACACAACATGCTAAACCTTGAAGCTGATGGGCTACAGCAGCAGAAGAATACACTGGATGCTACTCCTGTCAGCTAAGAAGGTAAAACTGAGGCTACAATTCACACAGACTCACCAAAATTGGACAATATATGACTGGAAAAACATTGCCTGGTCTGACGAGTCTCAATTTCTGCTGCAACATTCAGAGGGCAGAGTCAGAATTTGGCATTAATAACATTAAAGCATGAATCTGTCCTGCCTTGTATCAGCCGTTCAGGCTCGTGGTGGTGGTGTAATGATGTGGGGGATATTTTCTTGGCACTCTTTGGGTCATTTGCTGACCATGTCTATCCCTTTATGACCACAGTGTACCGATCTTCTGACCATGACCATGAGATCACTGTACTCAAATGGCCTTCACAGTCACCAGACTTCAATCAAATAGAGCTCCTCTGGGATGTGGTAGAACAGGAGATTTACATCATGGCAGCCAACAACATCTCCAAAATCTTTGAGGAATGTTTCCAGCACCTTGTTGCATCTATGCTACAAAGAATTAAGGTAGTCCCGAAGGCAAAAGGTGGTGCAGCCCGGTACTAGCAAGGTGTACCTGCAAAGTGGCTGGTGAGTGTATATGACAATAGCATTTAGCTATGTTATTCACATGTCCTACACTCTCTTGACATGTGTCTGCTGCAGTTAAGTATAAGAGTACAGTAGACTCAAGAAACATACTTTTTTCCTGTAGCAAGTATTCAAACTAAATAGCAACATATTCATATTCTGAGTTAACAAACTGATCGGGGCAAAAACAAAGTCGTAACTGAAGAGAGATTTTCATATTTACAAGTACGACTAATGAACAAAAAAAAATTGAAAGGTGTAAAATTCCTGAATCTAATAATATGGCATACTGCATTATTGCATGTGAATGCATGTGGAGGGGGTGCTCAGTCAAATAGAGCATCAAATTGCTATTCCAAGCATAAAATAATGAAAACCCCATGGATGAGTCTGTCTGGAGAGAAGTGTTTTTGTAATGTGGTCAATACAGAGCACAGACATATCCAAGGTTTGATTCATACTGTGTTTTCGACATGGAATCAATAAATTTCTTAAAGTTGAAGTGTCAGTGTGCAAAACAAAGTGTCAACAAAATAAAATGTGTTCTTGAAGGTGACTTAGTCTGTATGAATTCTACCTCAAGAATACATCCATCCATCCATCCATTCTCTTCCGCTTATCCAATTCAGGGTCGCGGGGGGGCTGGAGCCTATCCCAGCTGCCATAGGGCGAAAGGCGGGGTACACCCTGGACAGGTCGCCAGTCTGTCGCAGGGCTAACACAGAAAGACAGACAACCATTCACTCTCACATTCACACCTATGGGCAATTTAGAATCACCAATTAACCTAACCCCTCTAACTGCATGTCTTTGGACTGTGGGAGGAAGCCGGAGTACCCGGAGAGAACCCACGCAAACACGGGGAGAACATGCAAACTCCACACAGAAAGGCCCCGGCCAGATGGTGGAGTCGAACCCAGGACCTTCTTGCTGTGAGGCAACAGTGCAAACCACCAAGCCACCGTGCTGTCTGTCTCAT
>VUQS01033555.1:0-23563 GCA_015108495.1 Heterochromis multidens
GAAAGTATATTTAAAAAAAGACACAACAAGAGAGAAAAAGAAAAAAAGGGGGGGGGGAAGTAAAAACGCACTCAACCATGTTTTGGTGACTTCAACCCAAAATAGGGTTTTAAAAACCTTGTTTTTTCTTCCCCTTAAATTTTTACTTTACTTACAGAGTTCTCCCAAAGATTCCAAACCAGGATGTTTTGAGTGGCACATCTCTCTTTTAAACATCTCTGATATGCCTCTGTGCCACAGAACTCTGCTGCTATCAGAAACCATTATAAACATATCAGTGAGTTTCAGTGTTTTACGGGGTGTCAGGATCCTCATTACCATCAACACAAACTACTTTATTTTGACTCAGACCCACATAAACTGTCCCACTGTTGGAATACTCCCCAGAGTACCAAATGTGGATTAATTCACTGCTAAAAACAGTCACTGACAAATACACTATTTATTATCTAATTTTCTTCAGCTGGTGTGATGTCTGCTAAAAGCCAGAGTGAGCAGCTGTTTTAGGAAATGACTGAGGCTCTCTTATAAGAACTAACACTTTAGTAGAAGAAACCTGCAGCTCTAAGGTTTTAGCATGAGAACCACAGACTAAAGAATATGCTGTTTTTCTGTGGCTAAGAACAAAATATCTTTAATCTATATATTTTTTTGTCTTCTTTTATGATTTTGTTTACTTTTCTTAACTCTGTACCTGTATCACCACTGCAATGTCTCCTAAAAATTATGTTCACATACAGCTAAACTTCATTCAAATACGTGTATTCCTTCCAGAGTTGTATTTGTAATAAACATATATATCCTCTGGAGATCCAGTGTGAGCTGGAGAGACACTTTAACTAGAACCCACAGCAGGTGGACAGCTGCTAGCTCACTTAGGGTGCAGAACAGAGTAGGCTCTACCAACCCCAGCTGCAATACAAGACGGTTACACAAGAGCAGCTGTGCCTCAGGATGTAGAGCAGGTCAGTGGCTTGTTCCTGGGCTCCTCCTTGTCTAAGATATTGAGTCCCAAATCTCTCCTTGATCTGATGTGTCCATTGCTGTTTGCATAAATGGGTGAATGTGGTTTGTAATAGGATAAGAAAAGTGCCATATATCCAGTCCATAGAACATACATATTGTTTCATAGTTTATATTAGTCCATCTTGCCTTTGCCTGTCAGTATTTGCCTCCCTCTGTTCGCTCTCTTTCTCTGACAGTGTCAAACAAGCTGCTGACAATATTGCTCCTGCTGTGGGGTAATTGGCCTGAGGGAGTCATAAAGTGGGCAAAACTCAGCTTCACAGAAAAAGGGGAACATGAAATTAAAAAGCATTGATAACTACACAGGAAAAGTCAGACTGCTGGGTCTGTTTGGTTTGTTTGGCCTGTAATGACATGACCTTTACTGAGTGATTTCTGCTCAGGAAATGGTATGACATGAAAATGGACACTTTTCATAGACACAGCGGGTGGAGCAGGTTGACTACTAATTGGAAGGTCAGTGGTTCAATTCTCAGCTTGTCAAAGGATCTTTGGTTAAGATACTGATCCATCAGTGTGCTGAAACATAGCTTGAAAGTGCTGTGTGAATGTGTGGGTGAATGAGGCTCGTAGAAAAAAGTGTTTTGAGTGCTCAGTTAGAGTAAAAGAGCATTATATAAGTGCCAATCTATTTACCATGTTAACGCTAACTTGTGGGTTGCAATATTATGGATCATACTCCACAACACTGAAAGACCCGCCTATTTGACAGCACCAGTCTACCAGTAGACAAACATACATTCACTAATAATGTTGACAGTAAGTAAACCAATGTGAATGTGTGCAATAGCAGTGAAGAAGAAGTAAATTAATACCTGATGCAGCATTAATGGTCTGAGCAAATTTCGTTTTCCTCATTAAATGTGAAAATTTTGATGTGATGGTGCTGCTCCAGGAAAGGTTAGGAAGTCAAGAAACCTCCTTGATTTTCCATTTTTTTCTAATGGAAGTCTACGCAGCTGATGACAGCCAAAGCACGCTAACCTACATCATCATCCTCTGAGACTGCTGTTGGCACAGCAGGAAACATTGTTCAGATTAATTTTAAATAATGTTGTTAAACACAATCTCTACAAATTGGTTATTTATTTATATAGAGTTTCTTTTTAACTTTTACCAGAGAATTAGACTCAAATGCTGCTTATTCTTAAAACAAGGGAGCAAACCAAGAAAGGTGAAAAGAAAGAATTAATTCAGGTAATTTAAAAGGCTGATGAGCATCAAGATAACTGACCTCTCTTTTAAACACAATTAGTTTTTCTTTTTTGCCTTTTGCTGTCTTTAACACAGGACATTTCATGAAGGGATCACTTCCATTCACTGAGTGCCCAGTAAACACACCCATTCTCCTGTTAAAACCCTTCTGATTTTGTTTCACACTTATTACTGAAAATACAGTCATGGTCACATGATGCCAGATGCTGCTTGCAAACAGATTTCTCCCCTTTTACTAACACCACGGTCATGACAGCCCGAGCTGCTAACTGAATCACCATGGCTAATTTGTCTGAGGTGCTTTCAGCTGACTTTGATAATCAGAGGCTTTATTATGTTTGCATTGAAGCAAGCTAAGTGAAGAAAGAACTTTAATTGAAATGGATTTAATTGGAACACTAATTTGTAAATAGCTAGAACAGCATCAGTGTGGGGCTGTCACTGCAATTGTCACTGGATGTGAATGTGCCCCAGCAGAGAGAAAGAGGCTAGAAAGCAGCTCTGTTTCGAAGAAATTCCATTCATGTTAAACTGATCTGTTTTCCTAATTACACTGTGGCTTTGAACAGAGTCTGTGTTATGTTCACAGGCAGTATTTTTATAAAGTGTACAGTTATGCAGTGCCAGACTAATGGTGTGCAAAAAATACCTTCCCATAAATATACAAAAATGTATTAAAGAGAAATGATCAAGGTTTGTCCGCCATTAACACATCTTTGCTATTTATTTTCTTGCAGTCCTATTGTTGGCCTTTCAGGTGACCAATCTGACCAAAACTGTGATTACTTCCTAACCTAACCAAGTAGTTTTGCTGGCTAAATCTAAACAAATAGTGAGTGAAAACAAAAAGTCAAAAGCAAATCTAAACGGGTCCCACACAGGCCTGGAATCTCTGAGTCCTAGGTGAAAGTCCAGCATTTGAGGTACCAAGCCCCATCCTCTTCCTAACCCTCTTTATACAGACCTTTTGGTCCTGTACATTATTATTGTCATATTCTGGCACCAGTGCAGCCCCACAGCTGATTGCGCCCACTCAAGGGAATGGTTTCAATTCCACCAGGTGCCTGTCTTTTCATTATCTTATATCTGATATGATAAAAAGAGCATCAGTGTGTGAGTGTGTGTGAGAGGAACAGTGCTGTGCAGTATGTAAGCTATATCTTAGTATAAACAAAACCACTGCATGAACATGTGTGCATAAAGAATGCTGGGGAACAGTTTAGAAATATTCACAGAAGTAAGTTATCTTGGTTAACAGGAGGTGATGTTTCCAGAGAATTTGAGCTTGTTATCTTAAGAAGGTTGGAAAATCGCTCATGAAGGAGGCCAACCTGATCATTCATCCTGTCGAACCTGTGTAATCTGTTTTCTTCTGGATTGATGCACTGAACAGCAGGAGAAGAAACTACAGTTATTTTTGCACTGTTACTCTAAGCTTTTCACTTAGATTTCCTATAGTCCTATAGACTATAGTAGATGTTTTAAATCTATTTTTGTCTGAGAAATTAATTTTATAAATCAGATTAAAGAACAGAAAAGATAACTTGTGTCCTGGGCTGTTTGATTTCACCAGACTACACTTAGGAAAAAAAATTAAAACTTCAGTTAGGCTTACTCGCAGATTTAATATATAAGTCCAACAAGTCTCACTTTCTGGCTGCAACAATTTTCAAAGAAATGTTATTGTTCTATATAGTTACGTCTAAAAATAAAGTTGCTTGTAAGAATCTACATTTGTTATTGATGTTCACCAGAAAAGGCAAAAACTTTAAAAGATCCACAGAATCTTCCAGGAATGGTGATGCCATTTTCCAAAGAACTGATTGGTCATTAGGTGGTGATTTTTTTAGCCTGTCGGATGCTCCAGAACAGTTTATGTCTGCAGTATACACTATCACAGCAATGTACTCCAGCAAGAAGTAAAATGCCTTTGTGACACTGAAAAACCAGGGTTAAACCTGAAGTTATCTTGATAAGCTCCAAAATCTGCTTCTGAGTACTGGTCTCCACACCATGTTTCAGAAGCAAATGTCCATTCTGTGTTGCTAAAAATAGTGGCAGTAGAGACGAGAGCTAGAAGTCAGACACAGGCAGAGCACAGAGCATCTGATCAAATTTCAAAAACTGCAGACTAAACACACTAAACTTGAAACTGTGATTTAGGCAGTTTAGGCAAAGATGATGAATTTAGGGCAAGCTATATTAAGTCATATTATTTGTCAGATAATTGCAACAAAAATGTCTGAAAAAAGGCAACAGCATCACAAAGAGGTCCAGTTCGGTGATTCCAATTAGCTGAGGTGAAGCCTGTCAGACACTTAGCAGCTATGGTCCCCTGTGTCTACATCCACCTGTCAATCACTGTTGTCAAGATGGATGACTTCCTGAAAAATTCACTCCCTGTAGAGTTTGTGGGGAAGTATCCATATAGGTCAAACATAATTTCTAATTCTGTAAAGTTTCATTTTAAAATGATAGTATATGGGAATTAAGTGGTTTTTGGAGCCAGCCTCAAATGGCCATTCAAGGAAGAGAATTTTATGGTTCTTCCACTTTGCCATCATTTTTTTTTTAAGCCCCAGAGGTTGACGCTTGGTTGGGAGCTGCTCCCCCAAAGGACTGACTCCATTCAAGAGAATAAGATGGCTGCATCTTTTTTCATGCAGTCAGTGTGAAGCCTGAATCACTCCAGGCAGAAGTGATTCAACAAGAAAGTGTGTGCTCATGAGCATGTGAAGCAAATGATTTCTGACCTTGCAGATCTTTTTCTTTGTCTGGCTATATCTTATTCCCTTTTAAGAACAGATTACACCAAACAACATGCCAGAACAATTAAATCAATACTTTTATCTCATTATTTTGGCTGAATCTCATTACAATCAAACTGGTAATTGTTAGCATATTTCCATCTTGACCAAAGAAGTGAGCTGGCTGTCATTGCTGTTCTTTGAGCCATGCTACTAGAAGAACTAACAAAAAATCTCACTGGCAGTTTTTCCATTTAAAGTTATTGTCATTGTTATTATATGCTGGACAGGACACTGAAAATGTTTGTCTGTCCAAACTCCCAGCAAAATGAGTGAGTCAACAGTGTGTTTTACTATAGAAGTGACTTCCCCCTAACACGAGCTGACACTGAACCTTGCAGCAATCAGTGAGTAAGCAGGCCGAGAAAAACAACAGGACATCATCCCCTGACAGTGGGACAAAAGTCAGCAAATGCTCCATTGTGATCTGAGCCCACAGCCCATGGCAACTTTTAGGTGCTAATTTGAAGAGATCAGAGCCTTGATAATCAGTGGCTGATGTGGCCTGATACTGCCTGCTGCTACGCTGCAGAATTACACTGTGGGGAAAGAAATGTGACTTAGACACAGCTTTTTCTGCAGCAGTTTTCATACTGAGCTTGTCATCCCATTATTAGCTGTTGGCAGTCACTATCTTCCACATGTCTGTCCCATTCTATTACATTTAAAACTGGCAGTCTGGCAGTAATCAGAATCTGCTTAAATGTTGATTTTCTCTTGTTGTTTTCTCTCCTTCTATCCAGTGTACAGAGGGAACCTTTCCAGTCCTTTCTCTTCTGCTGCAGACAGCACACAACAGTGACCTGGTTAATGTTTAATTACCTTAATGCAGAGCCATGCTCTGCTGGGTGGTATCCTAATGGCTCAGATAAGGTATCCCTTTGCAGACTGTGAAGGAGCAGTGCAGGGGTGGGCTGCTATCCAGTGGGTACAGTATCATCAGACTCCATTTCATTGCAAAACAAGCTTTTTGTGGAACCTGGTCCTCTTTATTGACTGCTGCTGAGTTCCAGTCCAAAACTTCTTACCTACAGACAGTGTTCCCTACTATTTAGCAAAAGCAGTTGGCAGTGTACCTCTAATTTAAAAGTTCACACTTTTATCAAGGGCACAACATGAATTTCCTGCAATGCGTCTTGGTTAATTTCAACTGAAAGTTTTTTCTTTTTCTTTCTTTTGGGCACCACCTTCCATCTGCTGCAGTAATGTTTGGTGTATCATCAAGCAGCAACCTCCAGGGCTGAAAAATGAATCCAACACTGTTGTACTGCAGTTCCTCTAATGGCCACTTAAGGGTAACTCCAAAAGCAAGTCAGTCCCCACAGATTCTCATGTTAAATGTCCAACTTTGCTCCAAAATTAAACATGTTTACTGCCTTATACACAAATGGTTTTGGTTTCAAAAGCCAATTTCTCCCTTAATAGAAACTGTACAGGGATTCATTTTTATATAACTCACCTGGTTACATTTTATTAGGCTTAAAGTTATATATTACTTGGGCACTTGGCTGCTTTGAGTGAAATGTGCCAACTAGGATGCAGACTGCTGGGTTTTATGCAAATTCTAGTCACTGAACTGGACTTCTTGCCTGTATGTGTTGTTGGTGTTGGTTTCTTATGGAGCCTTTTAATGCAATTATCTGACAAATAATTCCTTGTTGTGGGTTTAATTGTACTAACAGACAATCCAATAAGTTTGTAATCCACTTTTGGTGAGAGAAATTCTAATAATTTATGTGTGTGTTACTTAGAACTGATTAGCAAGTGATTGCATCTGTTTCATGTAACCACAGATTATATACAGAATGTAGCTACAGTGATAGCAGCCACTGATTAGTGAACATAATTTACAAAATGAAATATCATGTTGTATTCATTAAGTTACCATCGTTTATATACAGTCTGTCGATGCAGCTTGCTAACGAAACTAGCATCATCTGATAACTTAGTACTCGTCTCTCATCTAAATATGGTAACTTTAGGGTTGGGAATCTAATATCAAGGCTTCAAATGACTGATGTTACTGTGGCTGCATCTTTTACATAGCATCTGTGGTCAGCTGACCATGACATCACTGTTGGGAATAGTTATATGTTGCAAAGAGCTTCTGACAGTATCCACAATGTCAGAGTAGTATTTGAAAATTTCAAAACACAGTGCTGCCTCAGAATTGTTTTTTTCATCAGTGTTAAATCTTCTGAGAGGCTATTTGGGAACACGCTTTATGACCTGCGGTTATTATCACTGCAGTGTTGAGGAATAAAAATGCTTCACATTCCAACATCTTGAAATGTTCTTACAGCCATTTGAGGCATGTGAGCGCTGCTGTTAGATGTTTTGTTGCGTGTAATGTATGTGGGATTGAGTCGAAATAAGAGGAATGCACTCAACAGTGAAGCCTATTGATAACAACAGAGCTCAAGGGCACAGAGGAATAAGACAGACCAGGCTTTGGATACACACATGATTTGTTAACAGGATACATTTATTGCTGGTAAGATCAGGTTTTCTAAAGAATAACATGAATCTCATTTTCCAATATCCAACCCTCACTTTGAATCCTTAAGTGATATAATTTCCTTGTGTGCTGTGTGTGTTGGCACAAAGAGGATGAAATTTTCTGCTCAGAGACAAGAATTAAGCTAAATGAGAAACTCAACTTATTCTTGAAAAACTTTTGATCTTCGCTTTGAGTTTTTATCCATGTTCCTGTCACTAGACAGGATGAGGCAATTTGATGTAGAAGTAAAGTAATTAGTAAAATACCTCTACAGAAATTCAGATTTTTTTCTCTTCAGTAAATGTTTGGAAAGATGGAAAGAGACAAAAATTTCGATCAACATTAATTGTCTCAGTAGCAGCGATATTCGTAGGTACTAAACGTAGGAATGGGTTCATCATTAACATTTATTTGGGTCTGGGATGTAATGATGAACAATGATGAAAGTTAATTAAGAAACCAGCTACTGTCTAATTTCCAAATCTTGCATACTGCATGCATATTAAGTCAACTAAAGGTCTTAGAGTAACTGCATGGGAAAAAATAGCAGCAATTAAAGTCAACTTCTGCTTCTAGATGAATGAACCTGTTTGCCCTGCATGAAGCATTGCAGTGTTCAAATAGTGTGCTTGGGCATGCTGCAGGCATTGCTGGCTGCACTGGGACTACTTTACATCCCTACAGTTGATGCATTAAATGCTAATTCATTCTAATTCTGTCCCACTGGAACATGCATTGTAAGGGTACAGGCAATGTATGGAAATTGTGAAATAGTGTTTTTCCAGACTGTTACACAGATCAAAACTGCAGCAGTAAACTGCCTTCAGCAGAGGCACAGTAAACCTGTTAAGTTTGTATAAACAGGCAATGTAAAAGGTAATGTGAAACATTAATAGAATGTTAAACAAGCAGCTTAAATTATAAAATGAATGTTTGCATAACTTGAAGGGAGGAGATTTTAACATTACCTGCCTCAGTCTGTTTTCTTTCCATGAGCTCAGTGGAAATTTGACTTTTCTATGAAAATGGAGAAAAACAGCTTGCTGATCTAATTAAGGGCACAAGATTGTGTAAAAGCTCCTCTTTTAGGGCGTTTTTACACCTATAGTTTGTTTGTAACTTGTAACTTAGGTTTGGTTTCTTTTCACACAAAGAAAAATCCAAGTGAACTCCAAGCAAACCAGAATGCATCATTACAAAGCACATGAGAACAAAAATAAGTACAGGAAGAATGTGCTATCTCCTTGACTACTGGAGAACATGGAGAATTTACATTCATTTCACAGCTAGTTGCTAGCCTGTACTGACCTTTGCACATCTTTGGTGCCCTGCTGCATCCCAGAATGCAAAGCAAATTTGGCTACTGGGAAGGTGTTCAGCTCAAACTTTTAACGTACACCCAGTAGTTGGGTCAGATTTCGGTTGGATCATGTTCACACCATAAACGAACCGCTCTGGAGTTTGTTAGGAACCAGGCCGAGACCGCCTCCTCCAAAGGGTCTTGGTGTGATTGTTTTAGTCTGCACCCAAGTGTGATTACTGTGTTCAGTACTAAGGGGGAAAATGAACCAGATTTCGATTTAAGTGGACTAAACACGGCTGTGAAAACACCCTAGCTTTTGTAATGTCAGCCACTGGTAACACCAAACAAAAGACCAATGGGTTGGACAAAATTAACAGAAAGAAGGAAAAACCACTCGGTACAAACCACAAAGGCCATCTGATTTAACCTGACAGAAACAAAAATTTAGAAAACAGAACTACTGGACCCATCAAAACTAAATGAACACAGAATTTTACTAATTGTCTAACTGATATTAATGTGTGCTTTTAAAAAAAAATTAAACAGAAATATTTATCATCGGTCCAGACAAGCTGCAGCCAAGCATTGATCCTTTACTAGTTCATGTAAAATCAGTTGTCAGAAACCTGTATGTGCTATTTGATTGTATGCTCACTTTTGACAAGGTCACCCAGTCCTGCTGCTACCACCTGAAGAATATTAAAAGATCAATGCTGAGTTTTAGTGGCACTCAGACTATCATTTATCATCTTTTATTTCCTCTCAGTTTGGTTATTGTAGTGCTCTTTTGACAGGTAACAATCAGAAATAAAAAAAAAAAATACAATACAAAATGCAGCAGCAAGGCATCTTACAAGAACCAAGAAAAGTGAAGATAACACACATATTTTAATGACTCTATACTGGCTGTCCATTTGTTTTAGGAATGAGTTTAAGATTTTACTTATTTCTTTTAAATCCCTTCATGGCCTAGCTCCAGAATACTTAATGGAATTGCTGTTCCTGTACCAATCAGTGCACAGCTTGAGATCCTCATGCAGAAACCTCTTAACTGTTCCCACATCACTTTTAAGACAAAAGGCGATCGAGTGTTTGCTGTAATGGCTCCTTGGTTGTGGAATGACCTGCCTGAGAAACTCTGGCTCACTTTGTCAGTTGCTTTTAAATCACTGTTAAAGACTCATTTATACTGTAGGGCTTTTTTGAACATTTTTTAATAGAGTTTATTATATCTTTGATATATCTTTGCCTAACTCAATTTTATTCTTTTAACTTTTAAAATTTCTGTTAAATACTATGGAGTCACACTGTAGCTACCACATTTCTTAGAGCTTTTTTTTTAAATTGTATGAAGTGTAATGTGTTCATTGTCGATAAGTGCTACACAAATAAATTTTTTAATGATAATAATAATAATAATTGTGAGATAGAGAGAAAAAACTTTCTGTTCCTTTTTTATTGTTTTCCAGCTCATGCAGCCAGACGGAGACAACTGCAGGAGGAGCACAACCATGAGTCATAGAAGGTAATATACAGATCGTAACCAAGAGGAGGAGGAGAGGACACATAATAGGATCATGAGCACCTCTTTTGAGCCCTTTCTTTAGCATATATTCGTTTACAGCCCTTCATTTTCTTCCCCTTAACCAAAGTCGATTAACAGTGGCAGCAGGCTAAGGTATTCCAGATATCTTTTACCCTGCAATGTTTTCCAGTGTCTCCTGGGGGATCCCAAGGCGATCCCATATTCTCTCCAGCAAGTTCTCCCCTGGGGTCTCCTCCTAGTTGGATGTGCCTGGAAAACCGCACTCCGGGGGTACCCTGATAAGATGGCCAAACCTCTGCAGCTGGGTCCTTTAAAACGAAAGATCAGCACTCAAACTATTGCTAAGGCTGAGCCCAGCCATCCTATGATGGAGACTTATTTTGACTGCTTGACTGGTAAATCTAAAGCTTCACGTTCAAGATCAGCTCTCTCCAGCACAACAGTCTGGTACAACACCTGCATTCCTGCTGACACCTCACAATCCCAAGATATTTAAATGCTTTTGCTTTGGGTAACAAATCACCACTGTGGCATCAGACTGTGGACTCCATTCCCAGGCACTTCACACTCAGTTGCAAAGTGCTCCAGTGCATGAAATCTAGGCTTTCGTGTTGTACCCAATGATGAACAGACAATTATCACTGGAATTCTTAAAAATCTTATAAAATGTTTTTTACAACAACTTTTGGACATTTATTCACAAGGATATCAGAGAAATGTATGTTTTATGGAAGCTATAGAGAATGAGACCAATATACAGTATTTCAGAACTATGAACCACCTGTGTGTTCAGGTTTAACTGCTTTGATTTAATTGAACATGATCTTTGGAGTTAAATTAACTTCTCAAATTACAGAATTATATTTAAAGAGAGACTAGTGCCAGTATCAATCTAAGAAAACATGTCACACTGACTCACTTTATTTTAAAAGTCTGTGAAAAATGTTTTCTCATCAGCAGCCAATTAAATCACTTTAGACCAATTATAGCCATAAGATATGACAGTTCAGTATCAGTTCAGAAGAATCTAAACACTTTTCACTGACAGACAAGTTTAGATCTACAGCATCATGTGGTAGTGACAGTAATTAGCATGAGAGATCATATTTATCCCCTTGCTGATTTTTTTTTCTTTCCCTCAGTTAATAAACTTTTTAACTCTAATGGGTTTGGAAGACCTTTCTTCAATTACACTCACAGCTATCACTAATCATCTAATTTTTTTTTTTAAGAGGTAAGCAGCATCTTGTCATTGAATGGTCTGTTTTGTTCCACTTGTTTCTGATGGATTAGGTAGTCCTATTGTTGGTGTTTTTATTTATGTTGGGTCTACACAAAGCCATATGTCTTTTGTAGTACAAGATCAAATCAGATATATGCACTTAACAATAAATCAGGTTAGAAAACTATAAGCAGATTGTTGTCTCAGACCAGTATACTTGAATGAAGAAGTTGGCACATTATCAGTGTCTGTGATATCAGAAATTTGGTATACTGTTTTTAGATTACATTATATCTGGTGCAGTGCACACTAATTTATGCATTTTTGCGCTTAACAAAATCTTCTTCATGCGATATTGATTGCTGAGGCATAATCCTCTCAGGTAGCAGAGCTGGATCCCTATAAACAGAGGAAGTTCTTTGTAAATTAGATGCAAATGTGGTGCTAATTCTATCCAAAGCAGACCATATGCCACAACAAATGAACATCATATGGTAGCAGGTGTACTGAGTTATTATGTGCAGATTGTCATTATGTTTACAAGAGCTGATGTTAGATGTGAAATGTTTTTCCTGCTTAATATGTAGCGAGACATGAATTATCACGCTTTAGAGTTTTCTGTAGTTTGAAACTAACATTTCAATTAGCGCTTTTAATTCAAACTGTTTGATTCTAGCCAACTGCTCACATGACAACTCTCATCATGTCACATATTGTTAATTTCCAGTTGCATACTAAACAGGGATGCTGACTATTGCAATGTCAGTCTGAGGGAGGATCCATTCAAGCTGAAACCATAACTTTTGTGTCATTTGAGCATGCGCGCTTTGCTCATGTATGAAAACACAGACATGTATATGAATTTATCATGTTATTCTTTTTGTCTTCGTTATATTACTGTATATAATGAGGTGGCAAAAATGGCTGTTCATAAACACCAAATAACAGAATAATAAAAACATATAATTATTGTGCTTCTTCTTTGCAAGCTACATATTTATTGTATAAGACAAAGAAATCAATTACAGGCACTATTGGCATCACTGTGTGATGAACACTTATTTACAGTTATGCATGACAACACATTCTAGTGACCCCAAAGTGCCACTGCACTAAAAATTGTCTAGCAAACTGTATCTACAAACAACAACGTTCATGCAACATACACATAATGTCAAAAACATACACGTAACGTAGACGTAGCAGATTTAATGGCACAACATTTTATACATTTGGTTATAAGACAACCAAACACCACACAATACAACAAGTTTACACTGCAGCTAAAACCAGGATATGTAATTGTCCTCAAGGGGCAAAACTTCAGGTTGGGTTACCTGCAAGAATCAGGATTCAGGAACAATTCTAGTGTTTTTTCCATGCAGTTGTGGAAAGGCTTTTTGCTTTTTACCTTAGTGACAAAAAGCCTGATAGAGAAGAAATATCCATTTATAAATGTAAAACACAAGCAAATTTAATATTTGCCTATGTGTATGTACAGTATGAATGCTATAGAGGCATAGTGTTGAATTCCTCTCCGTCCTCCCCCGGGCAGTTGTACAAATCCTAAAACAAGCCACCAGATGGTCACCCCCAGGATACAGCTACTGAGGGGATGTACGCTGGGAAAAGCAGCTAATATTAGACATATTAGAGCATTTCTCAAGGTACTTCCACTGACAGATGGCATGAGAGCATCTTTGACTCACAGCACAATGTGAGTGAAATCTAACCAAGCACATCACTATAAAAATTCTAGCACTCTATATTTAAGGCTAAACATAGTCCTGAGCCCTCTGAAAGCATTCTAGACCCAACATTAATTTTGCTTTCAAGTAAGATATTTTGACAATGGGCCGAGCAGACAGCAGACTGTGTTGGTTGCCGCCAGAGACTGAGTATGAGGTCGGAGACACCATGTCCTCATCCCACAGTGACACATAATACCATTTTGTCAGATGCCGCCTGTGTCTCATCATTACGCACAACGTGTCTTTTCATATGTCTGTCTTGACACACTGGCTGCTGTGAGATAATAGCCTCATTTTAGAGGCCTAAAACGTCAGCGATGGGTGGCTTAAGACTCAGGTTTATCATCCAGAAGACTTGGTTCCTGTCCGTTTTGGACCTTTGTGTTTTGCACTTGGTTTTGCTTTTTGGGTTTCCATTTCATTCATTCACTGGCCTTTAACCTCTTAACATCCACCAGGTGCCTAATACCCCAACTAGAGTTAGGGTAACGATAGGAGGTTTTCTTGGCCACATGCTAAATAGTCAAATTTTTAGAAACTGGAAGATGTTGCCTTTCAAAACTATTTTGGCATTACAGTTTTTCTGTTAAAAGGTTTGATATTTGACTATTTAAATGGGTAGTTGAAAAAGAAATCCCCTGTATAGTTCTTATGAAGCGGGGAAATAGCCATAAAGACAAAAACAATTTTGTGAACTAGCTTGTAATTATGTTTATTTCTGCTGTAGAGTTGGGTATTTTCATATGGGAATCTACAGGGAATGACTTCTTTTGTTTGTTTGTTTGTTTGTTTTTTTCTTTTTGGAGCCAGCCTCAAGTGGCCATTAGTAGATTTTAGTGTTGGATTTCAGTTCTTAAGTGTTGGCTTCATTTTTCAACCCAGAGGTTGCTGCTTATACCCTGCAGTTGGAAATCTTTAAGATTATTCATTACCTCATTTAAAAGAAAAAAGGTTTATAATCACTAATTCTGAATAAAGACTGAGTATGAATAGGATTGCCCTGCCCTGCCTGAGCCATGGTTGATTTCTGTTGTATGATACAGGAGCATCAAAGCATGACTTGTAGAGCGGCCCACCTTTTTGTTTACAATTGTCCTGTGCAGACCACCTAGAACAGAACAGAATCTGTTCAGGCCCTTTCACTGGTGCATGGAGCACTAATCTCTGTGGAAATGCAGCTGTTAGCAGCACGCTGCACATATCTCAACCATTACAGTGTCACAGTAATCTCTGTGGGGTCACTGGCAGCAGGAAATCAAGCTTAATTCCCTTTTGAACTGAGTGTGGGATGCTCAGTTTGAATAGAAATGTGTGTTTCTGCAGAGCAGAGGTTCAGTGTGGGAGTTAATTATACTGACTGTGTCCTGGGCTGGGACACTGCTGACCCCAGAGCTATTAGAACAGAAAAAGGAGGATTATGTGGAAATTAAACACAAAAGTTGGCACAGATATGTGATGACTTTCTTTCATAAAGGACCCAATGAAGTTTGTGCTTTGACAGTAAAGACTTCCTTTATTAATTAAACTGAAAAATGATTCACTTAGCAGTTTCTATACATATTAGTTTGATTACTACGCTGCATTTGTATGTGTAGGAAAACTTCAAAAGGATATCCATGATCTATTAATATGAACTTGTAAATTGTACACAATAGGTAAACATTTCACTCAGGTTGAGTTGTATTTATTTGTAACTGTTTTCTATTAGTTCAAATTGTTTGTTTATTTGGGGATTGACTAATTTGTCACACACATTTCCAGTTTTACCTTTAAATTTACATTTGTCACTTCCAAGTTTTCCATTATAGGCTTTTTTTTTTATAGCAGATATATTTGTGAGCATGTGTGGTTTTATCAATGGCTGAGCTCTAGTTCAGCATCCCCATAATCCCATGCAGTGGGACTGTGAGTCACTGCATGAAGCAACAACATAAGGACCCTGAAAATGAAGCAAGTAAATAGAATTCAGTCATTATTGGTTTTATTATTAGGGTTTTGTTTATTTATTTATTTATTTTGCCTGTGGCATATTAAAATATCTTTGGTAGAAAAAAGTTGTATCTAAATCTTGCAAATTAAACACTTGCCTGATAAAAAACCTGAGACCAGAGCTGAGGTTAAGGTAATTTACTGAGGGGTGTACTACAAGCCAGATCAATGTGTTAGTAAAGTATGCCAAACCTAAAGTCAAAGATTTCACTGTCACATACGTGGTCCTTTTTTAACCTGGCTAGATCACAAAGGTAATGTAAGCTGAACACATAACCTGGGGTGGAGCAGATTATGTTCATGGTTTTCCTCTGATAACATCTCTGATTGGAACAGGCAGCACTCAGTTGATTGATTTTGTGTGGAAAAGGAGTGAAATGATGTGTCAGGCGTCCCTCATTATGCGAGTGCACACAGCCTGAAGCAGAAAGCCTGAGTTAACAAAAAAAGTTAATAACCACTCTTGTGATACCCATTATCTCTGTTAGGTTTTTTCAAGTCAACTAAGAGCGAGAAAGCCTGGCTATGTCGAACTTGTTGCATAACACACCTTCTTCGTCTTCTTGTGAAACTGTAAACAAACATTTACTGGGAATAACAAAAGAACACAGCTCTGCACTAATTAGACACCTTATTCAATGCATAGTTCATACAAACAACTCACCAAAGTTAGGAAGGTATTTAATGATGATGCTGTTTGATTTGACAGGGCACTTTCCAAAAGGTGCCTCACCACAGCAGCACAAACCATGAGGTTAATGAAACACAAGAAAATAACAATAATAATCTGAATAATAAACAGAAAACTATTCAACTGCAAACATAGTTTGTTTGAAATCAAGAGCAGAAATAATAGAACCAGTCTGGATTTACACATGCATCTCTCCACTACTGTGCATCTAGACAAAATGGAGGCATTTGTAGAGGTGGATGGAGGCAGATGGAGACATATACCAAATTCTAAATTACTAGAACAAGAACATATGATTTTATTTACATACTCATCATGTAAATTAAATATTTTTATTTTATTTTCCCATGTTAGGGTTGTCTAAATCATTAATGAATAAGCGCTCAAGGTAAACAGTTAACTTCATCCTTTGTTCCAGCAGATTTTTATCCCAGGTCAACAAATACTCTGCTCTGTCAGGTGCTGCTGCCACATCAGAGTTGTGCACAATGTATCCTTTGGCACAGATGCCTTGATTCAATGGCTAATGCAGGAGTGGATATTTTGACAGATGAGCTATAAAACATAGAATATAAATATAAAAATCCTTATTCTTAGTTTGTGCATGCAAAGTAAGTCTGCATTATCAGTTTGATCTTTAGGTAATTGGTTGTATAGCCCTAATGTGCTTTTGCTTTTGCTTTTGATTGGAAGCCCCATCAGGATAGCAGACTAATGAGTTTTTAGTTGCTCATAAAGTCTTTTAGCCATGATTTTAACTGATTAATTTCAGTAAACTGCAATTACCATAACAAGCGTGGAGTCTCCAGACTGATTTATACTCTGGAACTCAATTACCAGTCAGAATTGTATAAGGGTTTGCAACATCCTTTTTCCAGTGTGAGACTTAATGTGGTTCTGATCATGATTAGCTCCAGTATACACTACCACTTAGCATCCAGTTTTTCCCCTCTGTTTCCCTTTGAAGTTGCTGAAGTTGTCTTGTTTCTAAAATGTTTACATTGAATGACAAGTTAAAGTCCAACACTATGGGATTCTGTTTTGACGCTACAGTAGGACCCGTGCTAGCAGTTTCCTGACCTTGAAATGTGCTTTTGTCATGTTGGCTCAATTTTATTTATTTTGAAAATTCTATTTCCTGTTCCTGTTTGACCTGTCCTGTCATTACAGAGCTTTTCTTCCTCTCCTGCCTGATGGTGATGCTTAGTATCACCCATAATACAAAAGATGGAAATTCATGTTGGTTTTTTCAGAGCTATTCAACCTGTAAACATCACACACATTAAATAAACTTGCAACTGCAATATTTGTTTATTAAACACTTTTCAAAGTGAGAGTGCTTTAGAGAAGACAAACTAAAACAATACAAAATTCATTTAAAAAAATAAAAACAGGACAGGAGATAAAATAATATAAATGTTACAGAATTTATACAATGTAAAAAAATACATTTGTACTAATTAGAGGCAGAAGGAAAGCAGCACATTAAATAAAACAGGGATAATTGATGCACAAAAATAATTTCTCAGATGCTTGAGTACACAGATGTCTTGTAAAAGAGTCCAATGAATCAGCAAACCTCTGTTAGGACTAAATTCTGGTAAAGATAAAAGATATTCAGGAAGCATCTTAGATCTTAAAAGAGCTCGTAATGTGGATCTTTATGAATGGGGAGCAGGATTCCTAACAGTCTCCCTAAGAGTAGGACTATTAGGAGTCCTCAAAACCACAGCTTTCTTATATAAGCTGAGTATGAACTTATCTAAGAAAGGTATATAATAGGCAGGTCAGTCAATGTACACCTGAAGATCTAAGGAGTGTGAAGAGGCCTTCTGTCTTATTACACATTTATTATTTATTGGGAATACATAATAAATACCAAGACTTGGAAGAACAATCCAAAGGATTATATGTTTGATTTGAATAAAATTATGTGAAATTCCTTTCTTTTTTTTGTTATTCTAATTATATAAGTTGTCCTGAAAAATGATGTCTGTTACTCTTTTGTGTATTATCGGATTTATTTTTCACAAGCTTTTTTAAACAAGGAGAAAAGGCAAACCAAAAATGGGAAAAAGGTGAATAAAGCTGTGTGGGGCTAAGAGTTTCTTAAGCAGAAACAGAAAATGATGTTACTGAGGCACTCTGACACTGACTATACACTCTGACTATACAAATTTAGCATCATTGAGTTAATTCATCATTTTAAGCTTCAGAGAATGAAATCATCACTTAAACATGACATACAGGAGACAAAGTGAACGGATATATTGATATTTAAATGGTGTTGATTAATTGAGGACATCAACTCATGTACTGAATAACATGAAAAAAAAAAGCATTCCACCTTAAATATTGCAGATAACTGCTGTTACTTGCTGTTAGCAGCAGTGATTTTTTGTCTACCATCTGTACATAGGCTGATGGATGGAAGCAGCAGATGGAGATGAGGCTGGAGAGACAGCTGACTTTAAGAACCGTTCATGCAGACAAGTACTTGATCATGTGATTGTAGCTGTATGCAAACATGCCACCATAACACCATAACACCAGTGCTTACATAACTGTAGAAACAAGCTACAACTCCATATCATGTGCATGCATGTGTCATCACTGACTACTATAGAGATGCGCTCACATCTTATGTTGCAATAATGCTATACCTGTAGATATGAAAGTGATCATAACAAAAATATGGAAAATCTTGGATGTGTCTAATGACAGCAGAGTGGTCTCACAATCAGCACTTTTATAGTCTCATATTGTGACCCAGTTCATTTGATTTTTCAGTGTTGTTGGTGTAATTGATACTGAACTGATAATTGCTACTGAAAATGTGAATGAGTTCCTCTGTTAAAATTGAATTGATTAAGTACTGAACTAAATATACCAGCATGGTAAAAAAAAAAATAAAACAAAAAAAAACCAAAATCAGGTAATTGTTTGTTTTCAAACATTTTGTAACCTAAAACATGACTTCCAGTTTATTCAACAGAGATGTTGGAGAGATAGAGTATAGAGATTAAACAATAATCTCATTAGTCCGTAACTAAACAGAGTAAATTCTATGATTCGGTCTGTCAGTTTCATTGTCAGTGTTATACATTATTAATAACATTGGATTTTTTTCAGTTTTTTTTTCCTTTCATTTTTAGATCAACCAGTCATATCTTTTGAAATTAATGTGTCAGCAACAGGGTCAGCCACACCTCCTCACTGAGGTAGTTTTAGTTTCTTTCCTTGCTCAGAGTTCCTCTAAGAATTTTCATAAATCGCAAACTCTTAAGCTGGGAGTCCTTCATAATATTTTAGGCTAAGTTAGGAGCTTTCTGGGAACCAGTAAATATATAGTTGGATCTATAAATATTTGGACAGTTACACAATTTTTGTAATTTTGCCTCTGAACACCACCACCACAGTGGACTTTAAATCAAATATTCAAGATGCAACTGAAGTGCAGACCTCCATCTTTAATTCATGAGATGTAACAAAAGTATTGCATTAGCTGATTATGAATTACAGCCATTTCTTTATGTATTCTCCCAGATGACACTGTCTGTTTGACCTATAAGTAGCATAGTGACAGCATTCTGAGTTGTCTGCAAGAGATTCAAGGCAGATTTATCAAGTGAGGAAAATAGTGAATAACAAAGTCAATAAGGGATGAGATGAGAGTATGAATGAGTATCTTTAGCGCTTCATTAGAAACTATGGATCTCAATTTAATATCTTTCACGTGTTAAATTCAGGTGCTAAAGATCTGCTTTATATGGGTGTCAAGGAACGGGAGTGACAGAAGATAACCCCTGGATGATGCATATTGATATGAAAAGCAGAGGACAGTGCCCCTAGAGCAGGGGTCTCAAACTCAATTCAGTTTGTGGGCCACATACATTCCAATTAGATCTCCAGTAAAACCAAAGAAAGAAAGAAAGAATACCCCTTTGTGTAAAGAAGTACAGGTACATCTTGACAAGGTTTCCATATTATAATAGAACTTTAAAGGCACAAACCCTTCACAAAACTTTGCCATTTTCCCACAAAGTCATCCCGTCCATCAGTTGGCCTAACTGAATCCTTCAGCAGGCTGGTTCTGGACCCAAGCTGCATGTTGGACATCTTTGCCATAGAGCGTTTCTGATTAGCATCTGCCCACTTTTGAAGCTTTAACCTGCTGTCATGGTCATGCTGATGGACAAGAACTGTTGCACCACCAACATGTTCCAGGTGGAGCTCATTCTCTACAATTTAAATAAACTTCTGACTGTGTGTGTGTGTTTTCTTATGTTGTGAGGAGCAAATTAATTTGTTTACACACTCACTGGGGAGACATGCCTGCATTTTGTGGCAAAAAAAAGCCTTCATCATATAAACCATTACATTTTAACTATTGATTTGGGTTAGGCAAGTGATGCTGAAAATGGGAGTCAAGGTCACAGGACCTTTTGTGTGTGAGAGACAGCAGCAGCGTAATGGGGCTGAGTGTCTCCACAGTGCTAACCCAGTATCTCCGCTGGTTAGGTCCTCTAGGAATACTGGTTTTCAAAGCTGTGAAATATAAATCTGCCAGAGCCCAGATTTGAACTACGCATTACTCTCAGCCATTCATGTCTGAGGTTTTCTGTCCTCTGTCTCTGCACTGCAGATGAAAGGATACCCTATTGATAATCATCTTTTTATAGTTTTAAACAAATTTGATCCTCACCACTTTGTCTCACAAACACATGATCTCCTTGAAAGTGCATCTCCTCAGCAAATATTCATGTCAAGGTCAAATCAGAGCACTGAAAAATCTGTTATCAAAGGCAACATGTCCAAAACAACGACTTATGCAAAGTCCAGCTTACTGCCAGATCACCGAATTATTATAAACAAAAAAAAAAAACAGGTAGTTACGGCACCTCTCAGCACTTGGCAGTTAGAAGTACTTGGGTCATGCTTTGGGTCATTTTTCTTCAGAGTGGGTTAAATCGTTGCACACTGAAGCAGTTTTTCAAGGGCCTCTCTGTCACCAGCTTTAATTTGACTGAGAAACCAAGGGACCCTGCACACTCATACAATACTTCTTAATTGCAAGGTAGACCCATTGTAACGCATACCCTGCTTTATCATCTAGTTTACTGTAAATGGAACCAAAGAATTGATGTTAGTGACTGAGCCCATAAAGTCATCATGAAAAGTCTCCCTCAAGTCTCCCACTGCCACTGACAAGCACCCCTACAGCATGATGTTGTGACCACCAAGTAATAAAAATGTAATGTTTATTATTATAATATTATGATTATGATAGTATATCGTATGTATGTTTGTCTACAGATGTGTTTCACTCATCTGCATAAAATGTGACTAATAATATCCAGATGTCAGGTGACAGTAATTTTAATGCAACACCTACAAGAAAACAAGCAGTTTCAAACTGTAAAGGGAATAGGAAAAAATATGGTACAGACCAGGCAAGCACACTAACCTACATCTTTACTATGATAATATATGTCTGCCATTACACAACTGCAACTGTCTTGAACCGCCACTATGTGCTTATGTCAGTGAAACTACACAATTGGCTCATGTCTTTCCTGTTTTGACCATTGATTGGTACTTTCGGGGGCAGTGCGGGACAAACATCATCTTTGCCATTCCAAAATTTACCACATATTTCCATTTAAGATTCTTTAAGTGCCATGTCACTCATAATGGCACTGGCACTGGTTGGAAACTCAGTAAATAAATAGGATCCCCAAACTGTCATCCAAAACACTCACCTATAACCTATAACACTGCATTTTTCCTGATACCACTTTGTGTGCCACATGAATATGGCCACCAAATTATCAAAGGTATGTTTGTCACTCCTCTGACACAATTGACAGAGTGTACTTAAATGTGTGCCAATCTGGAAAGTTTGTTTAAAAAACAGATAGCACTGTGCTACATTAATAATACCTAACATGCATCAGGCTAAAGTCTCAAATGTTTTTTTCTTTCCCACACATTTTCATTACTGAGCTGTTTTGAAAACCTTAGCTGTGACTATCAGATATACTGGATTAACTGTTTGGACATACTTCTATGAAGATGCCTTTATGGGCATATCATTTCTAACTATGACAAGTAAAACACTGTATCTCTACCCAATAATAGAGTTTTTAAACATTTTGGTGTATTTTTAAGTTCCTTTTCCTTTTCTTATGTTTTTTCTTGTGTCTGCATCTTCAAACTCTTTTCTCTTCCTTCCTCTTTTCTTCTGTTTCTCAAAAGAGTTTCTGAATTTGCTCTGCAACTTTGTTTGCATTCATCCAAAAGCCACTGCCAGCATAATTGACAGTGTGATTCAGAGACAGCAATCTGCCTGCACTACAACTTTACTTTGAAAAAGTCCTTGAACAGTGGGTAGCAGTATGTCACTGCCTTATACACCATAAAGATGCTGGACTTATGTTATGGCTTCAAATTAGTGTCTACAGTCCTGGTGGCTTCATCACATGAACTATTAAACAGCTGCTTTCAGATTTAGTGGGAGAATCATCTGAGGCCTCACATGGATGTGTGTGCTGCTGTTGGTTTTTAGTTTTGCAGATAAATTTTGTGAAAAAGTAATTTCAAACCAACTTGAGACGTTCAAGGACGGCCACATTTGATATTGATAACCAGTGAGAAAATATTTGATGCCTGTCTTTCTCCTTGTACTTGCCTCAAAACACAAATAACTAACACGAAGCACTCTGAGAACGCAAACCTCCGCCAAAGCAGCTCACTCTCTGGGCAGTATTTACTTTTAAGGGAATAATATTGTATTTTGTATATATTCATTTTGTTTTCTTTGCTCTTTTAAAATGCACTTTAAGAAGGTTGTAGTGCAGTAAAAATCAGATATGGGTAGCATTACAGACTTTACTTATACAAACCTTTTGCAGGAGTAGGTAATGGATAATAGGTATTGATTTGTAAATAACTGAACATAAATAACGTGAGCCCCTCCGTGAATTGCTACCTTATCGTGGTGGAGGGGTTTGTGTATCCCAGGAATCCCAGGAGCTATGTTGACGGGGGCCTTTTGCTCCCTGGTAGGGTCTCCCATGGCAAATTGGTCCTAGGTGAGGGACCAGACAAAGAGCGATTCAGAAGAACCCTATGAGATCAAGATCAAGTTTACCCTGCCCGGGATAGGGTTACCCCACCCTGGAGCCAGGCCTGGAGAGGGTCTTCAAAGGAGAGCGCCTGGTGGCTGGGCCATAGCCCGTGGGGCCTGGCCGGGCGCAGTATCCTCCACCACCCGCAGGAGGCGCCGTAGGGGTCGGGTGCAGTGTGTGTCGGGCAGCGGCCAAGGGCAGAGACCCTGGCGGACCGATTCCGGACTACCGAAGCTGGCGATTGGGACATGGAACGTCATCTCTTGAGGTTAAGAGGTACCGACTAGATATAGTCGGGCTCACCTCCAGGCACGGCTTGGGCTCTGGAACCAGTCTCCTGGAGAGGGGCTGGACTCTGTTCCACTCTGGAGTTGCCCTCGGTG
>VUQS01033556.1:0-12772 GCA_015108495.1 Heterochromis multidens
CCTGGCCCGCACTCCCTGTCAGCTCCGGCTCACCAAAAATAATAATAATAATAAAATAAAATAAATAAATAAAATAAAAATACCAACAAGAGGAGCCTATAGAGAGTCTACAGCGCTCCTCTTGGCAAAGCAAATGTGTTTGGCACAACAGAGCATTCAGACCACGATTTTGTTTGCTAAAACTGCCGGACAGGACAGGTTTAAAAAAAAAAAAAAAAATGTATTCAGGGAAGCACATTACCTGCAGTGTACTCTGCCTTTATGAAACGTGGCGTCTGGTCATTGATGTCTTCCAGTTCAATGCGGACTTCCAGCAGACTGGGGTCTTGAGCCGGATCCAGAGGTTTGGCCCGTAATGACCTCTGACCCCTGGGAGGAGTCCAGCTCCTGTTGCTGGAAGCCTTGATTATGATGGAGTAGACTGGGATCTCCTCCCGGTCCAGATCTTTGAGCACTTTCAACTCTCCATCTAGACTCAAGCCAAAGTTTCCATCACTGTTTCCCCCTTCAGGAAGAAACAGAAAAGAATTATTTTTGGTCACATTAAACACTGAAGGAATCAGCTTTAAACAGAGAACAAAGACAGCTGGATCTATACAAATGTCTTCATTATTCACAAGCTTTTGAAGTACAAGGACTTTCATGTGGCCACACAATAGAGATACAATAAATTAGGAGAAAGTTGTTTTATACTCTTCTTAAATCCAAGACCTTACTTTGGCTAGATTAACATTAATTATTTAACAGACTGGGAAAATAATTCATAATTAACAACAAAAACATGTTACTGTGTGTGAAGGACACCAAATGACCTGCAATAAAATAGTAGACAACTGCATTGGAGCCCTCATCGGCGTCTACAGCTCTGGTTATGTTCCCCACAATGGTTCCTGGAGGGGAGTGCTCAGGCACTGTCAGCTTCTGGTAAGGCAAGCCGCCACGCTGAGGGGTGCACACACACACAGATCATGAGAAAATATGACATACAAATACATTAACAGCAGCTCTTATGTATAGATAGCCATATTATGCTGTATTCCTAGATCTGTGTGCTCACAGGTGGTTTGAGGAAGACAGGTTCATTGTCGTCAATGTCCAACAGCGCCACCTGCAGAGGCTGTGTGGTCTCATAAGGCACTGGCTGGCCCATGTCACGGGCCACAATAATAAGCTGAAAGAACAGTTTGCACACAGTTAGAGTCACAGACATACAATTACACCGACTGAAAACACAAACATACACAGATGACTCACGCTAAGGAGGGCCTGCTTTTCTCGGTCTAGTTTCGCAGTAGTGGTGATGACTCCAGTCATGGCATCAATGCGAAAGTTTTCCCAGTCTCTGTTACCTGCTCCCGTCTGCAAGAAGGCATAGCGGACTTCTCCATTGAGCCCCTCATCAGAGTCTGTAGCATGGACTTCATACACTACCAGTTCTGGGCGTTGCTCCTGTACGGAGAGCAAAGAAGGGCAGTGAGTGCTTGTGTGACGTGAACTAACTAAACTACCTATATTACTGAAATAATAGAAATGAGTGGTTTTGAGAGGTTTCTCTGTTGTTGTCTGCGGTCTCCAGCAGTCTCCATGTCTGTCAGTTGGGAGATAAACAGTCCCAGAAAGACCACAACCAAACCACAATAATGGCTGCTTTTTATTAGAGCCACTTATGATACTGATGGAGTGTCAGACACATATAACTAATCCTTGAAATACATATTATTATCAATTATCAAACCACTGACTCATTGTTTTAGCATCATAGTACTTTTTATTACTAGATAAAAAAAAAAATCAGCGCACACACACATCCCGCACAGTTTCTACTAACAGAAACGTATGACGTCATTTGAAAAATGCTGTAATTGCACAAAGAAGACAAGCCCACAAACACATACTGACAATGATGACCTAAAGAGGGCTGTGAATGCAGATACTACCTCTAAGATATGGATGATGGTTCCATTGGCTGGCCTGACAAACACAGGTCTGTTGTCATTGACATCTATGACTGTGATGATCAGGTCTGCAGTGCCCCACAGGGGAGGACGCCCCTGGTCTGTAGCCACCACAGTGAGGTTGAAACGTTCTGACGACTGAAGCAGACGCCGAGAACGCACCAGTCCTGTGTTCGGATCCAGGGAGAATGCATCTAAAAAGCCAAGGAGAAGACAAAGTTGGAATACTATTCTTTCCACCAATTATATAGATGATTCAAAACTACTGGAAAACTTTCAAGCTGTACTTGAGGCAGTAATTATAAATTCAGAGACTAGTTATTCAAAAGATTTAGTCGTGTGACCCTATGGAGGCTTTTACTGTATCTTGCATCTTCATACCTAAATGGAGTCCCAGCATGTTATAGAGTACTGCACCATTCTCCCCTTCATCCAGGTCAGTAGCCTTTACTGTTATCACGGAAGTACCACTGGGCTCATTCTCAAATACACTGGTGTTGTACACTCGCTCTGAGAAGCGTGGCCGATAATCGTTGATATCAAGAACAGTCACCAGGACCTGATTCAACACATTATATTGCAGAAGGATACATAGTAAAGCCCAAGCCAATAATATCTGCAGGGCTTAGTTCATCACATAATTCAAACAATATGTGCAACATATTCTTTTTATCAGTTGATAGGGTGCAAGGAATTGGAGGACAACATTTTCATATTTTGCCCACTCAAGAACATTTTTTTGCATATCAGTTGTGACAACTAAAAATAATATTTATCAAATGTATTTCATCTCTAAAATACTGAGATCAGAATCTGCCTCAAATTTATAGATTTAACTGGTTGACATTCTGATTAAGTATTTGATTAAGTGATCTGCTATTTTTAACTTTATTATGACAACTTGCAAATGCAAAAACGTGAACATGTTTTTTGTAGAATGGCTAATTTGCGTAAGAGCTCAGTAAATCACCCAGATACTAAAGATATATTTAGGTATAAACACAAACCCTCAAACACAAAGATTTGTGCCACTACTGTACAGCCTATGATTTCTACCTGGACAGAGTTCTCTCGTCTGTTGTTTGGACTGCCACCAGGATTGTCTCGGGCAACAGCTGTTAAAGTGTAGTGATCCTTTGTCTCTCTGTCTAGAGGGGACAGGATGTAGATCTCTCCCTAACAGAAGAGAAAGAATGATGAAGAATTGTGATGTGTTGACTGGGAGAACATTTAGCTGAGTCTGTGTTTATGACAGAACTGCAGTCAAATATGGTCAAATATGTACTGTAGACAGTTTTTGGGTCATTAAAATCCTTTGCATAAACTTGTGTTTCCTGGTAGTATGATGCTCAGTCCTGCCAGGAGAGATAACACAGTAAAACACTCCTCACCATTCAATAAATGTTTATATTTTTCCCCAAAGAAAAGAAATCCCACATTTTCAATGGAAACTGTAGTTCAAAAGGTTATGGTTTGCTTTGCTTTAACCTTTCTCCTAAAATCTCACACAGTGGAATTATACATTTACTGTAACTACTCTGAGATGTTTTATTATACTTTGAATAAGTCCAAATAAATATTAAAAGCTCTGTGATTTTGGATTTTCTAAGAAATGTTAAAACAAAAATCAAATTACAACAAAAAATAAAGCAAATATGACAGCAATGTGTTGTTGAATTTACATTGGATTTGGTTTTGCTGGTGTGTGGGTTAACTTACAGTGGATGGTCTGATTCCAAACCTGCCCTCCCCGTCTACTAGGCTGTACTCAATCACTGCAAAGAGGCCAGAATCAGCATCTGTAGCACGGACACGAACTATGGTGGTGCCTAAGTCCACATTCTCAAACACAGGCTCCTACAAACAAGAAAAAAACAACACTTATACAGTACTTTCCTCGAGGACATTGCAAAGCAAACTAATTTTTACAGTTAATACACTGGCGGCAGTTGGGCTGGTGAATTAATTTCATGAATTTTGTGTGCTCTGATAATAACGCTTTCATAATTTAATGACTTCATTATTTCCTGGTTTGCTGTGTTTTGTCCTTGTGCTGGCACTATATGTGTGCTGGCACTTGGCAATTTAGACTTGTCAAACATAGGTGTAACTAATGACACTAATCACAGTAACATTCCTGAGGCTGTTGTCCATGTTATTAGTTACACCTGTACTTTTCCCGCAAAGACAGGCAAAAATGTTCTATGTAGGCTCTTAACATTTCCACAAATCTCAAGGTTAAGCAGTAATCACCTAGAATGGACACATGTTTAAACAACAGTTCTAAACAAATCTGCTTCAGTAGTGTTCATGTTTCTTAAAATCCTGTTTAATACCTGATAGGATGGTTGTATAAAGACAGGGTTGTTGTCATTGACATCCACAATGCGCAGATAAACTGGCAGCTCAGCAATCCTGGGAGGAGTGCCGTGGTCCTGAGCGCGAATTGTAAAATTCAGCCATTGTACCTGCTCATAATCCACCGTCTGGTTGGCTACGATCTTACCTAAAAAAAATTGTATCACAGTCATCGTTACAGTCAGGATTCCTGTACTATAGCCTATGCTTATATTTTAAACTTGCTTGACAACAAGAATGGAAAAGTATTATACAAACACAATTCTAAAAAAGTAAAATGTAAATAAAAAACAGAATGCAGTGATTTGTAAATCTCATAGACCCATATTTTTACAATAAAGAACACAGAAAACATATCAGTTATTTAAACTGAGAAAATTTACAGTTTTAAGAAAAATATTAGCTCATTTTGAATTTGATGGCACCAACATGTCTCAAAAAAGTTGGGGCAGGGCCATGTTTACCATTGTGTAGCATCTCCTCTTCTTCTAACAATAGTCCATAACGTAGCAATGTTTCTGGATCATGTTCACATATGGCTTCTTCTTTGCATGATAGAGCTTTAATCTGCATTTGTGGATGGCACAGCAAACTGTGTTCACAGACAGTGATATCTGGAAATGTTCCTGAGCCTACGCAGTGATTTCCATGACAGAATTATGCCTGCAATTTTACATTGAGGAACATTATTCTGAAATTGTTCCACAATTTGTAGATGTAGTTTTTTACAGATTAGTGAACCTCTTTACGCCTGAGAAACTCTGCCTCTCTGAGATCTCTTTTTACACCCAATCATGTTATTGACCTGTTGCCACTTAACCTAATTAGTTGCAAAATGATCCTCCAGCTGTTTTTTTTAGTACCACTTACTTTTCCATCCTTTTGTTGCCCCCATCCTAAGTTTTTTGAGACATGTTGCTGCCATTAAACTCAAAATGAGCTAATATTTTTTGTGAAATATTAAAATGTCTCAGTTTAAAGTGATAGGTTTTCTATGTTCTTTGTGAATAAAATATGAGTTTATGAGATTTGCAAATCATTGCATTCACACAGCATCCAAACTTTTTGGAATTAGGGTTGTAAGTAACAGTATACTGCTTCTTAAATGACATCAAATTTAAAACTGGTGCATGTTGAGTCTGTTGACAGCATGCAGCCAACAGCAGCCCACCAACAGAAGGGTCCTCTAGTCTAACGTATCCCCCTCGGGGCAGGTGGAGCAGTTGGTAGATGATCTGGCCATTTGGACCCTTATCTGGATCAACCGCTGACACTGACAACAGCGTTGTGCCTGGCTGAGCTCCTTCTAAAATCTTCTCGGTGAAGTTAGTCACTCCAAAGGGCCGGAAACGAGGAGCATTGTCATTTACATCCAACACGTTGATGGTTAATCTTGCTATAGAGAAGACCATGATATGAGAGATAAGTGGAAACAACTTCAAAATCCCTTATTGAACTGAAGGTTAAACAGTGACTTACCATTGGGAACACTGCCTGACTTGTCAATAACATCACTGGCATTGTCATGTACAGACACAATGATCTCAAATGTAGCTACCAGCTCTCTGTTGAGAGGGTTGCGCACAAATACTGCACCTGAAAGTCCACATAAAAACACATGAAACCAATAAGACCTGATATATCCAGTATCCATCATCATTAGTCAAAGTAAAGCTTTTTAGATCAGGATATACAATGCGGTAGAAATATATGTCTCACCTGTGTGTAAATCAATCCCAAAGGACTCCTGGAGCCCTCCCACTGGGTTGTTCCCATCATCCTTTGCCTCCACTGAAATAATGTAATACTCCAGCCGCGGATGCAGATCAGGGTCCTCGGCGGTCAGTGTGGCTACCACCACACCAGGTGGAGTGGACTCATTGACGTTTATCATGGTTACAGGTTGTATAAAACGTGGCCGTGAGTCATTGACATCATCCAGGATAACTGTCAGGGTGGCTGTACCAGACAAAGGGGGTGTGCCACGATCAGTTGCTATGATGACAAGACGATAGGACCCCCGCTCCTCTCTGTCAAGCGTGGTGTTGCCCACTAAGACGGCACCAGACAGTGCTTCAACCACAAAGCGGTCCTCGGCGCCACTTTCCAACCGGTAAGTCAGCCATCCATTAGAGCCAGAGTCAGCATCGGTGGCAGACAGCTGAGTCACCACCACACCTGGAAGAGACAAAGTAATGACTGGAGAGCAAACACACACAAACACACACACACATTGTGATCAGGCATCGCTATCCTCAACATGAAAACCCTTAAACCTCATGCAGTGGAGAGGTAATACTTTTGTTTCAGTGCCCCTCCTCCCATCCCACTCACTGACCCAGATCATATAGAAACAAAGCAATACACACACCAGTGGGGCTATTCTCAGGAAGTCGAACGCTGAAACTGGATGGGCTGAAGACAGGAAGATTGTCATTTTGATCCAGGATTGTAATTGTAAGGGGTACACTGTTGTTTAAACCTCCTATGTCCTCCCCAACCAGAAACAGCTCTACACGAGGCTCCTGAAATGCTTCACGATCCAACTTTGCTCCCTGACGCACAAGTATGAGACCTGGAGGGAGATATAGACATTACCATTACATCACAGTTTAAAAAAAAAAAAAAGAAGTTACTTTTCTTTCTTGTTACTGGAGAGTCACAATGTTACCAGTATCAGCATCTACGGTAAAGAGGTCTACCCTTGGTCCCAGCAGGCGGTACTTCACCACAGCATTACGCCCAATGTCTTTATCCTCAGCCAGAACTGGCCCATTTAAAACTGTTACAGTGCTTCCTGTTACAGGCAAAGATGACAGGAATGAGGAAAAACTGTTCTCCCAGGCAATCAGTGGACAAAAGAAAAGTCATTCTAACTGATGCACATCAAAAACCATTTACATAAAAATCTTTTTTTCTTCTTTAAAAGATAGGGTTAGGGTTTGGGGATAGGGTTAGGGTTCTCACTTATGCTGACTTTAGTCTCACAAGATTAAAAAAATAACTTTGATCATCAGTCTTTACAAGGCATAGGAGTAAACAAGGATCTCTTAACAGTCTTCTCTAGTGAACCCCTGGTTACATATTTGTCTATGTTTTGAACAAATGTATTTTGTATAGCTCTGAAGTGAATATTTTCAGCTCCTTATCTCAAAAATCAACTCACAAAGTGAAAAAAAAGTTTTCGCCTAACATGAGCTGTATGTAAACAGAGTCAGGAAGTGGGTTAGACTGTGTTACAGACCATGCTGCTCTGCTGTGCAGTTACAGGTTGCAAAGGTAGACACATCACACACACACACACACCCACGGATGCTACCTGCAGCAGAGTTTTCTGTGATTTCAGCCCTGTAGCTGGTCCTGGTAAATACAGGCCTGTTGTCATTCTCATCCAAAATGGTGATAACCAAGAAGTCTGAATCCTGGTAGAGAAAATGATTAGAAGATTGTGGGACATAGCAAGGAAGAGACGAATATAGGTCAGTAACCCTGCAAACTGATACAGATATATCAGAAGTCAGATCAGACAGATTTTGCACTACTTCTGTGCACACACTAATAGACTGCACTCAGACTTCTTTGCAGCTCTTAGAAAGAGCAGTTTCACACCTTTTACCACAGACACATGCTGTTTGTTTTTTTTTTTTTAAAGAAAACCTTACAACTGTAGTTTGATGACTTTTGATACTCCTGCTTTAAGTAAATAGCACACATATGGCCATTATGACCAAGATGCAGGATATAAAGTATGATAAATAGAAAACATGTTAGACATATGCATAAAGAGAAGTGCAGAATTGTGCAATTCTCAAAGAAAAACTCGAAATCTTGTATCACTATACCTAGAGAGAAAGAGAGAGACACAAAAAGGGGAAGTGTGGTTGTTTCTGTTTCTCTCTTTTGTTTTTAGCAAAAAATATGGGCATAAATGTCATGGTAATTTTGGGCTTTTTAATGATTTCTTTAAACTGTTCTTTTTCCAGACTGGAATTATTGTACAGCATACATCTTTAATGACTTTCAAAAACAACAATTGGGTGCACAAGTTTGAATTTATTTTGGATTTTTTCTAATCCACACAGGGGCAAATATATACATACGACTCTTAATATTTGGTTAAATCTCCCTTAGCAAGTTGCACCTCGACCAGACACTTTTGGTAGCCATCAACGAGCTTCTGGCATAATTCTGGCTGGATATTTGACCACTCTTCTTGGTAGAATCGGTAGAGTTCATTTAAATTGGTTGCTTTCCTGGCATAGATCTGGCTTTTAAGCATAGTCCACAAATTTTCAATAAGGTTGAGGTTGGGGCTTTGGGAAGGCCATTCCAGAAACTTTGTGTTAGCCTGGTTTATCCATTCCAAAACCAGTTTTCATGTGTGTTTGGGATCATTGTCCTGTTGAAATATCTGGCTGTGCCCAAGTTTCAGTTGTTTAGCTGTTGATTTGAGGTGAAGTTGAAGAATATGGAGGTAGTCCTCCTTCTTCATTATTCAATCCACTTTGTGCAATAAAACAGCCCCAGAACATTCAATTCAATTCAATTCAAGTTAAGGCACTTTATGCTACCGCCACCATGCTTGACAGTTGCTACAGTGTTCTTTACTCCTCCAAACGTACCTCTTGTTATTGTGGCCATCTTTGTCTTGTCTGACCTTAAAACTTTTCTGCAGAAGGCATTTGGCTTGCTCATGTGGGCAGCTGCAAATTTCAGTCCAGCTTGAAGGTGTTGATTTTGGAGCAGGGGCTTCTTTCTGGGTTGGCACCCTCTTAGTCCATGGCAATGTAAAACTCTCTTCACTGTGGACAGTGACGCTGGTGTTCCAGCAGTTTCCATTTCATGGCAGACTTGAGCCTTAGTGGTTCCTGGGTTGTTCCTGAACATCCTAAATTTAAGTTTTAAATTTAAATGAACTCTACCAATTCTGCCAAGAAAAGTGGTCAAATATCCAGCTAGAATTCACCCCCCATTTGTGGCAGATGGCTGCCCCTCCCTGTGCCTGGTTCTACTGGAGATTTCTTCCTGTTAAAAGGGAGTTTTTCCTTCCCGCTGTCATCCAAATGCTTGATCAAAGGGGTTGTCTGATTGTTGGGGTTTTCTCTATTATTATAGGGTCTTTACGTTACAATATAAAGTGTCTTGAGGTGACTGTTGTTGTTTGTGACTAGTTCAACCTAAAGCAATGACCCATAGTTGGTGTAGGGCTCATTTACATTATGGCTTTTTGTGCTTTTTGTGAAACAACTATTTGTGGATGAACTTGTGCAAAACCAAAAACATGCTCAATGTTGAATTCCTGAGAAGGTGACCTGCAAAGACACAGTATTTTATATTGCTGACAGATGGGTTCACAGGTCTCTCTGTGAGACTGTCAAGGTGGTAGCATGTGAACACTTGCAATAACTGCACACAGGAGAGTGAGCTCACCCTGCGAGCGATGCGGGGGTTCTCCGGGTTGTCTTTGACAGTGATGGTGAGTGTGTATTCTGCCACTCGCTCTCTGTCCAGTGGTCTGTTGACCTGGACCACACCAGTCTATGTCATTGAAAGAGGAAGAAAAGACCACATATTAATGGCCTATATTTTTACTGCATATTTTTACCCTTCTCTAAAGAATAAAAATGTGTATCCTGTCACTATAAGCTGTTTATTTATAGTCTATACATAGCTATAGTATATAGTTGGACTGTAGATTAAAGTGAGTTGGAGCACTTGCATAAGTTAGGCTAAACTGATAAACTGATGTGTGACTAAATCCAGAAGCTGCTAGTCACAAGACCTGCACTTGCATGCTTTTGCATTTTCCACCACCTGCTCCAGCTTTCCAGCTTTAATTTTTTTTTCTGTGTTTTTCAGCTTAAACCCCACCATCCAGTTCTCTCACTGTGTCATTGATGTAGAAGGCTCCATCCTGGTTGCCAGCAGTGATGTTATAAGTGAGCAGCGCATTGCGTCCGCTGTCTGCATCTTGCGCTCGGACTCTGGCCACAGACGTGTGTATCGGCGCGCCTTCACTCACGCTTGTGTTGTAAGGCAGGTTGAGGAGGACTGGGTCGTTATCATTGATATCAAGGACAAAAACCCCCACCACCACCTGAAAAGAACAAGATCCACCTTTAAAAATAAAACATTACTACTACTAAACCCATTAAAACAACAGGTTATTATAACATTTTATATAGTGTGTTCTGTGTGTTTAAGTAAAAAGTGATGGGAGTAGTACAGTCTGTGACAGTGGTATGATTTCTGTATCATTTAGGTGATATATAGTATTCTACATGGGGTTAGCGTATATAGTAGACAAATAACATTACAGAACTTAAGTTAACAATAACAGATATGGCAAAGTGTGTGGCTGCTTGTGTCTGAAAGTGTGGCCCACCGAGCTGTTGCGAGACGGGGTTCCCAGATCCCGGGCAGTGACAGTGATGTTATAGAAGGCAGTGGTCTCTCTATCTAGCTCTACATCCTTCCTCACCCGAAGCTCACCCTCCACTGGGGAAACCATGAACTCATCTGACAGAGAAACACATATAAGAGCGTGGAGATACATATCAGTGTAGAAAGGGGGTGCTTCTAGTCTCCTTGAAATGTTCTCTAAAGGTTCTCTAAAACTTCCCTAAAGGTGAAGAATGTCCCAGACCTTCACAGAACACTGGGGACGTACCTAAAATGTCCCACCTTGGTTGTGAAAATGCTGCATTTCAAAGTTTGCTGTATGAATATAAAGGAACTTTCCTTTTTGCTTACTTAATGGTCACATTACAATGTTGCAAGGACACAGAGACATTTCCAGGAAGTGTTACAAGATAGTGCCGTTCACACTAATTGCGATATTCTCAGGATGCTCAGAGACATTTCTAGCTGGGTATAAAGGATTTCATAATAGTTTACTGTCACCACAGAAAATCAGTGTGATACGAACTCTGGAAATCTCCACCGGTGATGCTGTACTCCACTTTGCCGTTGAGCCCAGAGTCTTCATCCCTGGCTCTGAGAGTCCACACCCGAGGTCCTGGCTGACCTTCAGTCACCTCAAAGGGTCCCTCATAGGATCTGGGAAAAGTGGGTGTCACATCATTTATATCCAAGACGTTCACCAGCACCTACGGTGGAAAGGAGGATAGAATTAGCATACTCATCAAATGAGAGCTGCTAGATAGACTAACATGATCCTCAGTAAAATGCAGAATGGAGGATGGTGGATTTCTATGTGTGTTATTTCAGTAAATATAAATAAGAGTGTTCGTCATTACTGTTGTGCTAGATGTCAGGCGAAGAGCAGGTTTTGGACACTGGTCCGTAGCTGTGACCACTAGTGCATAATGTCCATTGCTGATCTCATAGTCCAGCTCCTTCACAGCAGTAATTCTCCCCTAAATACACACAGCATTAACAGAAGGTTAATTTTTTCTGCTGCTGCTTGTAACTCTTCAGCATAACAGCTTTCATGTCTCACCGTGATGCTGTTGATGTTAAAAGTCTGGATCAGGTTGCCTGAAGCAATGGCATACCGCAAGGTGCCATTCAGACCCTCGTCTGGGTCAATGGCTGTTACCGTGGCGATGGTGGCACCCACTGTCTCTGGTCCCTCGCTCAGCACAGTGACGTACTCCTCCTCGGGGAACTCGGGGGCGTTATCGTTCTCATCCACAATGCGAACGTAGATGGTTGTTGAGGTCTGCATCACATGCAAAGAGATGTGGAAAAACTTTTAGAGCTGTAAAGTCTACTGTTTATAGTTATTTTAAATATGCTACCGACAAAAAAAGATTTACTTGTGGCAACTAAACCTGCAAGGGAGTCTTAATATGAGTTCATACTCCATTTGTCATTACAATGTTAAAAGAATCTATAATGATTTATCATCATATTGGAGTGAAAAGATCAACAAAGCAGGAAGATTTCTAAGATTTTCTGCTGAAGAGAAAATATTTGTGATGGTCACATGTTACATGTGATATTCCACGTTCAACAATCATTTAACGTGGTTGAATGGGATGAAAAAAAAAAGTAGCATAGTTTGCTTGAAAAAATATCTTGTGAGAACCAAAACTGAAATCGTGCAAATAAGTGAGGCATAAAGACTTGGCTGCCCCAAACCCCTCATTTCTTGTCATACCGTGGGAGAAAAAAAGCATAAACAAGATTCTGACACATGAGTAGAACTAAAGGTATCACCGCATGGAATAACGGTCACGTAAGTTCCTGTTCCACCAGTTTGACCTGCCAGTTCCCCAACCAGTGCTGCGAAAAGAAGAAGCAACTGACCTGGCCCTTCAGGCTGTGGGGGTTAAAGGCATCGTTCGAATTTTACAACACTGCAAAAACAAAACACACCAGGTAATAAGCCAAATATCACCACTGCTTCATTTACTGTACATATGTTGTTGCCAAATTGTAAAAAAAAAAAAAAAAAAAAAACTTTATTATTAAAAAAAAGATCCAAAAATACA